>PVJN01003424.1:0-101484 GCA_004026805.1 Lasiurus borealis | reverse complement strand
GGGGATAGGTGAGGACATGTACTGGGGGGTAGGGAAGGCCAGGGGGAGGTCAATAGGGGGTAAAAAAGGAGACATATGTACTACCATTTGTAATACTTTAAACAATAAAAAAAAATTTTTTAAATGTCTTGTTAATTTTCCAAGTGTTTGGACATTTATTTTCCTGTTATGTTTTTTTTTTTAATTTCTAGCCTGACTCCACTATAACTAGAGAATATACTCTGTGATTTAAACTCTTAAATTTATTGAGGTTTGTCTTATGGCCCCGGATGTGCTCTACCTTACTATACGCTCTATGGACACTTGAAAAGAATATGAATTCTGCTGATGTTGGCTGGAGTTTTCTATGTCAACTAGATTATGTTAGTTGATGAGTTCTCTATCTCTGATGATTTTCTGTCTGATCCTTCTATCAATTGGTGAGAAAGTGACACTGATATTTTCAGCTATCATTGAGACTATGTTCACTTCTTTCAATTCCATCACTTTTTGCCTTGCAGAATTTGTAGCTTTGTTGTTTAATGCATACATTTTTTAGGTTTGCTATGTCTTCTTGGTAGAGTGACCATTTTATAATTATATAATATTCTCATTATCTAGTAATTTTCTTTGGCCTGGAGTCTAGTGACCTGATACTAATATAACAACTCTTTCTTTAGATTGTTTACATGATATACCTTTTTCCATAATTTTATTTTCTACATGCATGTGCTACTGTATTTGGAGTAACTTATACACTGCCTATACCTATGTCATGTTTTTTCATCCACTATGATAATCTATGACTTTTCATTGGTGTATTTGGGCTGTTGATATTAAATATAGCTATTTATATGCTAGAATGGGGGTGGCAATCCAGGCTTCCTACCTGGACTTCACTAAAACCGTTGAAAGGAGAACTAACTCTCCACTCAGCCTCTCTGACAGCCCTCTGGTGGGGGATGGAAGGAGTGACCAGGGTGAGAGCGGAAGTCTATACTCCTCACTTGGTCTCTGTGGCATCTGGCTGGAGAAGAGTGATTATTTTTTAAGTTTCTATCTTGTTGGCTATCCCTTTCCTGGTCTTTTAGCTAGAGAATAGGCTTTTGCTGGGGCTGTTGGAAATTTCTTCTGGGTTGCCATATTCTTCAGCTTGAATATATGAAGCAAAAAGAAAACCCAGGTAACTTTACAAGCATTATTATTCTTTGGGTCAAAAGCTCCCTAGGCAATCAGACCAATTCTCTCCATCTTTCAGAGTCTTGTGTTCATATAATTTCCAGTTGCATATAGTGAGGGAATTAGGTAAAAGTGTATCTACTTCATCTTTCCAGAAACAGAAACCACTGATCATTTTTTAAATTAATGCTGACAATCTCTTTTATAAGTGTGCTTACACTACTTGCATTTAATGTAATAAATGATATACCACGATTTAATTTATATTACTTGTTTTTGGATTTTTCCATTTCACTGCTTTTCCTTTTATATTATTTGAACCATTTTTAGTATGCCATTTTAATTTTTCTATTTGCTGTTTTAGTTTATCTGCATAGTTTCTTATTGGTTACTCTGGGGATTACATACCTCATTCTTCACAGTCTATTTAGAACCAGTACTTGAATTTCAAGTGGAATATAAGAGGCTTATCCTCATATAAGTCTCTTTACCCTCTCTCCTCTATGTTGTAGTTATGTTACATGTTACATTTGCATATTTTGAAAACCCAGAATAATGTTATATTTCTTGCTTTCAACCATTAAACATATTTGGAAGATGAAAGAGAAGAGGAACAATCTATTATGGGCATCAGCAAATTTTTTCAGTAAAGGGCCAGATAGTGAATATTTTTACAACAGTGTGTTATTTACTGAAGGATTGGGGGAGGGAGCAGTGGAAGAGGGAAGAGTGGGGATAAATGGTGATGGACAGAGACTTAACTTAGGGTAGTGAACACATAATACAGTGTACAGATGACATGTTATAGAATTGTGTGCCTAAAACCTGTATAATTTTGTTAACTAGTATCACCCCAACAAAGTCAATAAAAAGAGATAGACAGATAGATGATAGACAGAAGATAAAATTTTGGGCTTTTCAAGCCAAACAGTGTGAGAATAACGACTGTCAATTGCCACATGGAATCTTCTAGAATATGGGCAGTGTTCTATTTCTTGAACTGGCTGGGGGTTACACAGGAGTTCACTTTGTTGTAACTCACCCAACTGTGCATTTTGTTTCATACACCTAACTTTTGTTAGTAACTCACTAACCTACACTTGTTTTGTGTAGCTGAGTTTTGTATAGTTATACATACCAGTAAAACTAAATAGATCAAAAAGCTTGAAAAAAATACATCAAGGACCTTGGAACTACTTTATCAGAAAAAAAGAAGGGGTACATCAAGTGCATGGGATTTACTGCACCCATCAGCCCTTCCTTCTTTGAACAAAACTGATAGATGAAAAAATATTTACCATTTGCCCCAATGCTCAGATACTGAGATTATCTATTTAATGCAAGGCACTGAGATGGGAATTGCTTGTGGAGCTAGAAGTTTTACAAATGGACTTTTGAACAAAAAAGAGATTAAAGGGAGATAAGTTACATTAGGTGAAAATTCTAAGTGAATAACAGGACAAAAGGAATGAGAGAAGGAAAGAAAAGATGTTCTTTATTTATTTTTTTAATATATTTTATTGATTTTTCACAGAGAGGAAGGGAGAGGGATAGAAAGTTAGAAACATCTATGAGAGAGACATCGGTCAGCCGCCTCCTGCACGCCCCCTACTGGGGATGTGCCTGCAACCAATGTACATGTCCTTGCCTGGAATTGAACCTGGGACCCTTCAGTCCACAGGCCGACGCTCTATCCACTGAGCCAAACTGGTTTCAGCGGGAAACATGTCCTTTAGTGACAAAAATAACAATACAAATTCTGGGTATTTTTCCTAGGGAGGGCATGAAGGAAAAGGAGGTTGAAGAGAAGGTCGTTACAAGGGAGAGAGGAAAGAAATGGGAGAGAAATAAAAAGGAAAAGGCTAGAGAGATAGAAAGATGATGAGGGAGGAAGGAAGGGGAGAAGGAAGCATGAACTAAAGAAAGGAAGACATAAGAAACAAATGTGCTTAAATGATCCATCCTGAGTACCTGATACAAACCAGGCATTTTACCCATGTACCATCAGTTAAACCTCACATAAACTCTTTAAAGTAGACATCATATTTCCTATTTCATAAATGAATTAACAAAATCCCTGGTTATTTATTTTGCTCAAAGAAACACACCTAGAAACATCAACCCTAGCTGCATGTAATTCCAAATTCTGTGATCTACGAAAGAGAGAATGCCTTATGCTTATGTTATACTTGAGTTCTAGAAAGAAGTATCCTAAAAGATGTCTTTGCCCTTATAAGAAGTAGAAAATCTTTGACCCTCTGAATCCCTAAATCTATACTCTGTTATCCTATGGCATCAGGTCAATTATGTTAAATACTTACTGATATCACTGACATCATCTAATTCTGCCTTACTATTATATTATAAAAGGCAATTTTCAAAGAATCTAGTACTTTCTGGAGTGAAACCAGTAGAGTATTAAGAGATGTCCTATTTAAGTTGAGAAACAATGCCTTACCTTATGAGAGAATGGGCACAAAATATATTCCACTGCCCAGTTTATAGTGTTTGCCAAGTAGGAAAGAATATCAGAGACATATGAGGTGGTATAGAAAATTCCAAGAGAAAACTCAAGATTATCAAGTTACCTAAATTTCATTAGGCTAAGTAGAGAGCAGTAGCAGATTATCAGAGAGAGACCTCAGAAGAAAATAATCTTATTTTGACACAATTATGTGAAGAATTGTGGACTTTGTCTCTGTATGGACCACAAATTTGGGGGTTATTTCAAAGTACTTTCAAAAAGTATTACTCATTAATTATTTTCACTTTACCATGGGCCCAAAAAAAAAGGATGGGAAAAGGAGATGGGAAAGGGATAATTCACATGTACTAAGAATGGGGCAGAGAATAGGTCAGACACTGCCAGGATACTTTATATAGCACAGCTCTGGATATTCATTATAGTCCCAAAAAGGCATAAAAATTAAACCGAGCTATCTCCCAGGAATAATTAGAAGTGAAAATCAATAAGGAGAAAATGGCTCATATTCTCCTCATTGATTTCCTGTGCACAGTGAGTCAAACTTGACTGTCGGTTAGAAGTCAGTGTGGCTACTTCTTATTACTTTTTCAGCAGTTGGGCACTCCTGTCAGGGTCTTGCATGCCGGAATCTTCCTCTGCTCTAATCACAGCTGTCAGCTATCGAACGAGTTTGACACCCTGACTCCAGAAATGAGGGGATTCACACTCCATGCATATGAAGTCAGGTTCCTTCATTAAAGCTGATTGACACAACAGAAGTGGTGCACGACCACTGGTTTTTATAAGCAAAACAAATGGCTACACAATCAAGTAGGGCTCTCCTTGTTCAGGAACATCCAGAGAGCACAAAAGTCAGTCTTTATACAGTCAACCCTGTAAATATGTATACTTTTAGTACTTAAAATTGTAGATATAACCCTGGCTGGTGTTGTTAAATAGTTAGAGTCAGCCTGCACACAAAAGGGTCTCAGATCTGATTCCCAATAAAAGGCATGTATCTGGGTTGCAGGTTTGATCCTGGCCTGGTTGCGACATATGCAGGAGGCAATTAATTGATGAGTTTCTCTCACATTAATGTTGCTCTCTCTCTTTATCCCCCTCCATTCCACTCTCTCTAAAAACCAATTAAAAAAATATCCTCAGATGAGGATTAACAACAACAAAAAAAGCTAGATATACGTAATCATTCAAGAACCAGAACACACACACACACACACACACACACACACACACGATTCCTCCCCCACAATCCTCACTGCCCATCTTGGTTGGACTTCTAAGTGAGAGGTGAAAAGAATCCTAGTTTGCTATTGAGACCTGAATTTTTGAGATTCATGAGTTTCTTGGAGGAAAAAAAAGAGGATGATAGTGACCAGAATCTCCTCCTCTGTTGAGGGGATGAGGGGAAAGAGGAGAGGAAATGAAATACAACTAGAGCTTCTCAGGGTGTTTCTGTCTGTAACTTAATGCCATAAAATGAAAGACTCCTGGTTCAAATGGACCTTCTAATCCAAAATTACCAAAAAGCTCAGAACTCTTTCAGAACATCTCTAACAAGGGCCCACTCATATTCTCGATGACACTCCTAGCAATAAGGTCACTTTGTTTGGTTTGAGACTGCTTTCAGCAAATGAGAATCCAGACTGAAACAGTGTTCTAGACAGTCACAGCCTGGTCCCTCTGGGGATGCACTCCCGACCTACAACTTCTACCTATAATCAATGCTTGCCTTCTCAAAACCCAGGATTTTGACTCCAGACACCGAATTTTCCTGCTGTACCTCACACAATAGTCCATTCCTGCTCCCAGGCTACAAAGATATCATCGATGCTTTTCAAAAGGTCAAGTGACTTCTGACTATCCCTGATTGATCCATCTTTAACTCGTTTCCCCCATCGGTTCCTTACATACCCAGTACAATGCTCTGTTCTGTGCTAATTTGTAGAACTTCCACTACTGCCACCTGCGATTTTTCAGCGACTCAGAACTGTTGACCAATAATGACCACAAAAGTAAGATTCTCACGGATTAAACAAAAATACCGGTAAGCATCAACTCAACTGAGTGAAAAGCAGTGCTACAACTAGATGAGAACCCAAGATGTAAGATGGTGCTTACCAAACATACGTGTGTGTGTGTGTGTGTGTGTGTGTGTATACACATATATGTATGTTTGTATATGTATGTTATATATATATATATATATATATATATATATTATACACACACACATATATGTATATATATTGTATATATATATATATATATATGCAACAATATTTGCATTTCACTCTGGAAAACACTGCTTTTAAAGCTAACAGCTGTAGAGGGGATCAATAATTTATTACATTTTTTGCCATCTCCTTTAATTTTCCTTTTCTCGTTTACTTCTCTCCCTAAACCTTTTCTCGTTGCTTTCCCCAGACCTCCAGATTTTCCTGTTGCATATATATATATATATATATATATATGTATATAATTGTTCAATTCGATGCTGAGATATATTTCTTCTTCAATAAAAACAGTTTTAAAACCTATCCGAGCAGGGCAAGGAAACGAATGTTGCCAGCGCTGCACCAGGAAGTTTGCAGAATGTCACGAGGCAGCTGAGTCCATCCCCAAGTGTCTAAAGCGGCCCAACCCGGCGTCAGAGGGCCCTTCCCGTGCGCGCTCCAGAGCAGGTGCCACACTGGCGAGTACAGTTCCTGTTGTTGCACTTTGTCTGCCTCCGACAGCAGGTCCCCCGGGGCCCTGAGGCCAGCCGGCCTGGCACGTGGTCGGCGGTCTCGTTGAGGAAGCGGCTGTAACATCAGTGCACACCTCCGGGGGCGAATGAATAAATGAACGAGCGGACGAATGCACGATCCGGAGCCGGCCTACGCCCCGCTCCAGGGCCGCAGGCGGCCCCTCGCCCCGCGGGCGTCGCTGAAATGCGGGTACGCACCCCGGGCCACGAGCTCCAAACCCCGCCTACGGCGGCCGCGAGGAGCCAGCCGGTTCCGGGCGGAAAAGCCGCCTCTGGCTGCGGCCCGACCTGCGCACGCAGCGTGGGCACCGGCGCTTCCCGGAGGTCACTTCCTCCGCCGTCTCCTAGCAACGCCGGGAAGCGTTGTTGACAGCCCAGGCGGAGGGAGCACCGGACCAGCCCGGAGTTTGGCCGCCAGAGCGATGGTAAATCTGGGGTCTCCGCTGCGGCCAGGCGCTCCGAGGGCGCCGACCCGAGTGGCCCTTCGCCGCCTGGTTCCCGAGGGCCACCCGGGTCGGGCCGGGCCGCTGCGGAGGCCGGGTGTCCAGTAGCTCCTTGGAAGGGCGACTGGGAGAGCCTAGAGGGGGACGACCCTGGAGGCGGGAAAGATACCTTAGGCTTAGGTACCTAGAGAGGTGATTTCTGGAGGTGATACTTGGTGAGGGGAGATGTCCAGAAAGAAGAGATACTGAGGGGATGAGAGATCTCCACTGCAGGGGGCGGGGGGAAAGTGTGAAAAGGAGCGAGATGGAGAGAAAAATCATCCTGAAAGGGAAGAAAGAGAGGGGACAGGGAGCGCAAGGCAAGGGAGGGCGGGGAGAAGGAGATATTGAGAGAGAAGAAAATTAAATAAAAAGGAAGAAGGAAGGTGAAAAGGGAGGAGAGAGAATAAGTAGGAAGAAAGGGAGAGGTGGAGAGGAGAGGGAGGAGGGAACTGGAAAGTTTGAAGGGAGAGCAAGGTGACAGCAGAATTTTGAGAGGGATGGAAAGCGGGTGGGGATCAAGAGATTGTAATGAGAGGGCTCAGCAATCACAGAAATAGAAAAGTGGGAAAAGAAGGAAAATCTGGAGATCTGGGGAAAGCAAAGAGAGAAGGTTTAGGGAGAGAAGTAAACGAGAAAAGGAAAATTAAAGGAGATGGCAAAAAAAGTAATAAATTATTGATCCCCTCTACAGCTGTTAGCTTTAAATGCAGTGTTTCCCAGAGTGAGATGCAAATGTTGTTGCTCTTTGAGATGCCTCAGAAACACCAAATAACAGAGTCAATCACATCTGAGAAAGTTATTCCTTTTTCATTTGATTTTCTCTTCAACCTTTAGACCATATCCAGGAGAAAGTTTCTGACAATATTAGGTCGTTAAGCCCCTATCATTTCACAATTTCACATTTTCACTAAAGAATAGACCTCACTTTCATAGGTGTCATTAGGGTAGAATATAATAATATTTGACCCCTTTTTTCTTGGTTATTTCCGTTTATGACCAGATTTCCATTTGGTAGGGATGTATAGTTTCCTTTGAAAATACGTACATCCATTTAAGCCTTTAGCAGTAGTATAATCTTAAAGAAGTGCTAGATAAGTAATATAGATGGTATTCCTAATGTCAAAAATTGAGACCTAGTCCATAAATGACTGAAATTCAGAAAACATCTACAGAGTGGTAACAACAGAAGAAATAAGTTTTCCCACCCACATTAGGTGCAAAAGAAAACTGTCTTGCCTAAGTAACATAATGTTCACTTGGATGATGTTGGGAGGGAAAAAAATATCACAAAACCTTATCATGAGACTCTGCGGAATGATGTTTAAATTCAGAATATCCAGTGATTACTCAATTGTGAACAATATGCAGGTTTGGAAAAGATCATTCTTGGTTTTAACATTTGTAGAAGGAAAGAAAATCACTACAATATAGTTTATGCAGAAAATTAATTCAGAAACCTAAGTTTAAATCCAATAATGTGGTTCCAATGTAATGATTCATATTTGAACATTCAGCTTGCACAGAGAACCAGGCCATAGTTACCAAGAGATTCTTAGAATCTTGAAATATGTTTTTACAGAATAGCCTCAATTTAATGATCTGAACTCCCAAATAGGTAACATTTAGGACTGAAAATAAGATTTCTCATTAAGGGATTCTTTTAGACAGAGGGTGGTAATAATATAGCTCTATAAATACTAAAGTACTATAATGTAGAAAGGGAATTTTTTATACAAATATGGAAAGACCAATGAATGAAAGATGGCCAGGAGCAGATTTCTGTCCAATGTAAAGAATCCTTTGCCAATAAATAGATAAACATGGAGTGAGCGCTTGTGGGGCAATAAGCTTTCTGACTCTATAAGAGTTCAAGCCAAGAGATTTGTCAAGGTTGTCTGCGGGGGAGAGGAAGGGGAGGTCCTATAGAAGCCTGTGTATGGAACTTGACAATTTCAAAAAGTCTGAGACTAGTATATAGTACCTTAAATTAAAAAGAGAGGTGGGGAGCGATCTTTCCAAATATTAATTCTCTTTAGGACTGGGGTCACCACAAAGAATCTTTTGGTTAATTTCTATCTTGATCTCTTCCAGGCAGAGGTGGAGGAAACCCTGAAGAGGATACAGAGCCATAAAGGGGTGATTGGAACGATGGTTGTAAATGCAGAAGGTAAAGACATATGAAGAGCTTTCTTCTTACTTTGCAGATGCCAGCCAAGCCCCTGTTGGTTGTGCCACGCCTAAGACAAGCATCTTAGAATTTGGAAATCAAAAGCACATGTTGTATATGTTAGCTATAACATTTACTTATAAAACGTCTATTGAGTATTACATGCCAGGCACTCTGCTAAGAACTAGGGATATAAATATGAAGAAGACATGTCAAAAAATGTATGCATATTGTTAAGAGACACTATTGCCTTGTCTAATTGTGAAAGCTTTGGTAAGTGTCTTAACATTTCAGGCGTACCAATAAAACTTTCATATTTAAGATAGAGAAAGTATCATTATTGGCAGTTGGTTTTTATTTTAACATCATAGACAGTACAGGGTTTTGGTCTTCATTTTAAATGAAATTGCTCCTCTGCCACATTTAATAAAATCTTTGCGAATTAGTTGTAATTTCTAGTTATAGTATCAGAAGGGTACTACATGTCCACCTATGAAATTTGTAGACTTACTATACCAGAAACCAGCTCTCACCCCACAGTCCATATTAATCCACAAAGCGTTTTTCTAACACATTTCCTGCCTCAGCTATGGCGTTACCTCTTAAAGGCTCTTGCTCACTTCATCGCTAATTCAGGCATTTGTAAGGGCAAGAGGTGCTACAAATCCCAGCTATTAGTTGAAATAAGAGTAGTTACATTATATAATTGATGGTGAAACCATGGGATTGGCACACTGCTAACTCACTGCTTGGCAACAGATTCTCAAAACTAATCATTGTTTTGGAGCAAATCTATCAATATTTATTGATAGCTTTAAAAATTAAACAACTAAAAGTCTGTTTAAACTCTGACCTTCAATCCCTTATTATTAAAAATGAAAAATAATCCACTTGACTGATGGTTCTGATAAGTGAAGTAATAACTGTTAAGTGCCTGCCACAATACCCAACACTTAATAGAATTATAAATAAATAGTTCTGAGAATGCAGGGATTTTTAATTGATTTGTACAGATAAAATAGATGATGTGTTTTACAAAATAAAGTTAAATTAAACATAACATCAAATGAATATAATAAATGCACTCAATAGAGTGATCAGGAGGGAGTGGATTTAAGATCAGCCCTACAGGTGAGTCCAGATCTATGCCTAATACTTCCAGGAAGCAATCCAATCCTAGTGCATGGTTCTGGTTAAACTGATTTTAGGTCCATGCATTTACACAAACTCTACCATACCCCCTCAGATGGTTTAATCTTTGTCACTCCAAGGAGGTACTGTATTCCTTTCTTTTGGCTGCCATAACAGAGTACCACACTCCCAGTGGCTTAAAAAAACAGACAGTTATTCTCTCAGTTTTGAAGGCTAAAAGTTGAAATCAAGGTGTCAGCAGGGCCAAGCTGTCTTTGAAAGCTCTACAAGAGCATCCTTCTTTGTCTGTCTCCCAGCATCTGGTGATTCCCAGCAATCCTTGGCATTCGTTGGCTTGTAGACTCATCCCTCCATTCTTTGTCTCCATCATCCTCTCCATGTCTCTTTTTCACTTCTTATAAGGACACTAGTATTGGAGTAGATCACATCTAATAATACCCTATTTCCAAATATGGTCACATTCTGAGGTTTAGGGTATACCTGAATTGGGGCGCAAGAGGAGGCGGGGGGTATGGCACTGTGCAGCTCAATACAGTTGCATTCAACTATGACATCCAGGTCAACTCACATATGTGTTACTTTGGAAGATCTTAGTCTAAAGTATGCAATCCTGGCAATATGCATCAAATGTCGGAACAATATTCTACCCTTTGATCTGTAATTCCACTCCTAGGAATTTATCCTAAGAAGTGATAAGGGAAAGATTAAGTCCAAAAGATAATCAGTAAGGCCTAATATAGAATACTAATAAATAAACACATAAATAAATCTATTCCAGCAATTTTCAACTGGTGTGCCTCAGAATTTTTAAAACATGCAATACCTGCTCTTTTCCCTTAGGTTATCAAATAAAGAAATGACAACAGCCAACACAAAAATAGCCATCTGGTGTGAATGAATCAAAATTAGACCTATTTTTTTTTTGTCAGATTGGCAAAAAATATATTTTTGATGTGCCACAGAATTCTTGTAATTAGTTTATATGTGCCACGAGATGAAAAAGGTTGAAAATCAATGATCTCTCCCAAAAGTAGGGAAAATTTTTAATTAATTATGTAATATTTACTTGATAAAGTATTTCTCTACTTAAACTGTTCAAGAAGCCGAAACCGGTTTGGTTCAGTGGATAGAGTGTCGACCTGCGGACTGAAACGTCCCAGGTTCAATTCCAGTCAGGGGCATGTACCTTGCTTGCGGACACATCTCCAGTATGGGGCGTGCAGGAGGCTGCTGATTGATGTCTCTCTCTCATCGATGTTTCTGACTTTCTGTCCTTCTCTCTTCCTCTCTGTAAAAAATCAATAAAATGTATTTTTTAAAAAAATGTTGAAAAATATTTAGAGTCATGTGAAACATCACACTAGTAGATGAAAAAAATCAGAGAACATAGCAATACCCAGCATTTTCTAATAAAAACTATAGCCATGCACACATATATATTTAAAAATAAATGAGGAAGAGGCAGAGATATGGTGATTATCTCTGAGTGATGGAATTAAAAGTGGTTTTTATGTTATTTTTCTGGGGTTTCTCAATACTTTTCTTATCCAGACAACAAAATATTATTTTTAAGACCCATTAACTCCTTCTAATTAACCTCTATTACGATAAGGTTGTGTTAGGATTCAGGGTACTTTTTTGAAATCCAAATTAACCTTTTACCACAAAATATAAATAGGGGCTTATTTTCATGGTCATATTATTAATAACAGAGTATATAACAAGTATGTTTATTAATAGCATGTGGTAAAAGTTGTATGCCCAGAATGTAATAAAATACTCCATTTCAAAAGCCTACTCAATTTTAAATAAAAGGTCATTTATTATAATGCAGTGTTGTAGCTTTCAGAAGACCCATGAAATTTGACTCTGAAAATATTTAAAATGTTTATGGTTATGTGGTCTTGTGTTCTGCTAATGATGTTAGTCCACGCAAATCATTTTAATGCACTTTCAGGTGGTTATGTTTGTGCATTGAGATCTTTTTACATGCCAAATTGAATAGTTTTTTGGTTTCGCTGTTATGGAAGCATATACTTCTTATTCATGATAATAAAGTAGACTTATCATTTTAGTCCAATGCTGAATGGTGTAGGTTTTGTTAGAGAAGATTTTTTTGGTAGCATTGATTTCCCATTTATAAAGCCATTCATTATTTACAAGCTTATAACACTGATCATTGAATTAGATACTAGTGAATCTGCCTGTGTTTATATAGGGTATCCCCAAGAATGTATACACACACTTTCAACAATTATAAAGACAGTGTTTATTAAAATACGCTTCATTTTCAAAATTGAGCTATCAGCTGTTAAAGTGTGTATACGTTCTTTTGGGATACCCTATATGTATGTATATCTGTCACATTTGTTATATATTCTTACAGATATAAGCCTGACTTCTATAGGGTCTTAATTTGAAATATTCTTGACATTTCTAACAATCTCTCCTTTGAATTTCATTAGATTTTATCAGCCATCCAGCCAACTCCTTTTTATAAATATACAGCGGAAGACTACCAGCTTACTGGGATTAAAAAGAATTATTTTAAAGTAGTGCCATTTTAGGAATTTATACTACACATATGTGCAAACGTGAAATGGCATGCACAAAGACATACTCTGTAGCCTTGTTTATAGAAGTCAGAGATTGGGAACAGCCTAGATGCCTGTCAGGAGGATGTATTAGTTATATGTATTACAAAGCATTCATTTGACAGTCATATTACATAGTCAACACAAATAAATGAGCCTTATGCATACTGAATGGAACCATTTCCAAAGTGCATTAGATGAAAAAAAATTAAGTGCAGAATAGAGAATGATACAATCCTATATAATAAAAGGCTAATATGCAAATCAACTGAACCACAGTAAGACTGGTTGCTATGATGTGCGCTGACCATCAGGGGGCAGACGCTCAATGCAGGAGCTGCCCTCTGGTGGTCAGTGTGCTTCCACAGGGGGAGCGCCGCTCAGCCAGAAGCTGGCTCATGGCTGGCCAGGTGGTGTTGGTGGCAGGAGCCTCTCCTGCCTCTGCTGCGGACCTAATGATGTCTGACTAACAGCTTAGGCCTGCTTCCTGTGCCACTCCCCGCCCTGCTCCCCTGGGGGTGCGGGCCTAAGCCATTAATTGGACATCCCCCGAGGACTTCCAGGCTCTGACGGACTGCCAGCTTAGGCCCCGGGAAGTGGGCCTACACCAGAAGCTGGACATTCCCTGAGGGATCCCAGACTGCAAGAGGGTGCAGGCCAGGCTGAGAGACCACTTCTCCCCCCAACCCCGAGTGCAAAAACTTTTGTGCACTGGACCTCTAATTAAAGAAATAACCACAAACATACTTGAAAAGGCTTACAGGCCTCTGGAAGGATCCCAAAGAAACGGAGCAGTGGCTACCTCTCAGAAGGGGACGTGGGAGAATTTCATACCATGTGCCAAAATTACTTCTTAATAAATTATCTTTTAATTACCATGCATGGTACCAAGCAGGAGCTTCATAAATATTTGTTGATTGATTTTTCTCAAGTGTCTAGAGGGGATATGAAAAATTCCAAGACTTTCCACAGTGTGCACTTACTATTCAGAAAGGCTAGCTGTTTTATTTATTGCTTTGGATCAGGAATAGACTAACTAAATAGACCTGAGCATCTGATTCATATCTTGTTATCTGCATTTTAAATAATTTATTCTGGTTGTATTTCTTGTTTTGACATTGAGCAGTGCAGACTTTAGATAGTCACTATTTAGGATGCAAAATAAAACTGTTCCTCAAAGGTACTCTTACAAGGTTGAGTGCTTGCTACATTCCACTCTTCTGCTTGTGCCTTGAGATGTTTCATCAGCTGTGAAAGACAAAACTGACTTCTGGGGGAAAGTGGCCAACAAATAATAATATAAAAATTAACAAATGTATTTACAACCTGATTCATTGAGTAAGTTTTCCTGTAAATATTGTCCTGATATTGTTTAGCTAGACCTATTCTAGAGATAATCATTTTCTAAAAAGAGAGAGCAATTAATCTATTTCAGATTCAGAATTAAGGCTCTCAAAGGCTTTCATGAAAAACTGGTAAAATCCCAAATTTATAGTTCTCATCCACTCTTGAAGTGCTCATCTTGAGAGTTTCTGAAGTTATATTCTCGGAGGAAAAACCAAGAGTCACTCCAACCTCTTTTATTGATTGTCCTCAATTCAGGTACCTGAGGAGTCTGACAATAATCTCTAATTCATCTATGTATGTCCCCTAAATTAAAGACACAGGTGCAATTCAAATTCCTAGGATTCCTTAGCCATGTGGCAGTCCTCAAAATTATAAGAAGGCCATTTCTGATCAGAGATATTTTTTTGATTTAATAAATATTTTTGTTCAGACTATTACAATTGTTCCTCACTTTTCCCCCATAGTTCCCCTCCACCCGGCTCCCCCTCCTTCTGTCCTTACCTCCCCTCCATTGTCCTTATCCATAGGTGTATGATTTTTGTCCAGTCTCTCCCTGCACCCCTCCTCAGCCCTTTCCCCCTGAGAATTGTCAGTCCACTCCCTTTCTATGCCCCTGATTCTATTATATTCACCAGTTTATTCTGTTCATCAGATTTTTAATTCACTTGATTTTTAGATTTACCTGTTGATAGATATGTATTTGTTGTTCATAATTTTTATCTTTACATTTTTCTTCTTCTTCCTCTTCTTAAAGAATACCTTTCAGCATTTTATATAATACTACTTTGGTATTCATGAACTCCTTTAGTATTTTCTTATCTGTGAAGCTCTTTATCTGCCCTTAGATTCTGAATGATAGCTTTGCTGGGTAGAGTAATCTTGGTTGTAGGTTCTTGCTATTCATCACTTTGAATATTTCTTGCCCCTCCCCTCTGGCCTGCATAGTTTCTGTTCAGAAATCAGCTGACAATCATATGGGTGCTCCCTTGTAGGTAATTAACTGTTTTTCTCTTGTTGCTTTTAATATTCTCTTTCTGACTTTTGCTCTTGGCATTTTAATTATGATGTGTCTTGGTGTGGTCCTCTTTGGATTCCTTTTGTTTGGGATTCTGTGTGCTTCCTGGACTTATAAGTCTATTTCTTTCACCAGGTGGGGAAAGTTTTCTTTCATTATTTCTTCAAATAGGTTTTCAGTATCTTGCTCCCATACGTTTTCAGATGCTCAGTGTAGGAGCTGCCCCCTGGTGGTCAGTGTGCTTCCACAGGGGGAGCGCTCTCTTCTTCTGGCACCCCCATAATTCTGATGTTGGTACACTTGAAATTGTCCCAGATGCCCCTTACACTATCTTCCAATATTTGGATTTCTTTTTCTTTTTGATTTTCCAATTGAGTGTTTTCTGCTTCTTTATATTTCAAATCTTTGACTTGATTCTTGCATTCCTCTAGTCTGCTGTTAGGTCTCTGTATAATATTTTTTATTGAAGTCAGTGTAGGTTTAATTTCTAGTTAGTTCTCTTTCATCTCTAGTTGGTCCTTTTTCATCTCCTCTTGGGTCTCACTAAATTTATCCATCTTTTCTAGGAAATTCTTGAAAAACTTTATAACTGTGGTTTTGAACTCTATATCCAGTCACTTGTTTTCCTCCATTTCTTTCATTTTGATCCGTTCCTTTGTCTTTGCATGTTTGCTGCTTCCCTGAGTTGGGAGAGTAGCTTTGTGTGCTAGGTGTTCTATATGGCCCAGTAGTTCCACCTCCCCAGTTATCTGAGGTGGACTTTCTTGGTGCACTTCTTTGTGGACTTTGTGTACAGCCTTGTTGTAGTTAAGTCTTGATTGTTGTTGATATCACAGAGGGTATTGACCTCCAAGGATCAGCTGTGTCTATACTTGGAAAACTTCGGTGGTGGAGTCATCCTTATGATACAAGACTTGCACAATTGCAAAAGCCTCTGTGTTCAACTTGATGGCACAGAGTCTCAGGACTGAGCAGACAGCCCTGGCTTCCTGTCAGCCCTGCCCTACGTGGCCCCTGGGTCCCAGTGTCCCTCGGTAATCGCTGCAGCCTTATCTGTGTGCACTCGTGCTCACACGCCTCCAGACCTCTGCCTTTCTGGCTCCCCTGAGTTTCTGTGCATTCCCGGGACCCGTATGAGTCTGAGTCGCCAGGGCCTCACCCGAAACTGGGGTTCAGTACAGTTGGAGCTGGATTTCAGCGCACTTGGGAGGTTCTGTCTTCCTCCGGCTAGAGAACGCCTAATCAGCAGTCTGCCTTCTATGTGCACACTCGTACTTGCGCGCCTCCAGACCTCTGCCTTTCATGGCTCCCCTAAGTTTCTGTGCACTCCTCCCTTTTCAAGACAGTCCAGACTCCCCCCATATGAATCTCGCCTGTAACTGGGGTTCAGTGCTGTTGAGAGTTTCCATCTCCCTCCCACTAGAGGAAGGCATCCAGGCACTCCGCCACCCGTCCTCTCCACGTGCGTGTTTTTGTACCTCAGCTTTTTGCAGCTCTTCTGAGTCTCCATGAGCCCCTCTCTTTTCTTCTAGTTGTAAAATTTCCACTCAGCCAACTTTCCTGTGGTTCTGGATGAGTTGTCTTTTAGTTGTAGTTTTGAAATTGTTGTGTGAGGCAGCAGTTTAGGTGTTCACCTATGCCGCCATCTTAGTTTCTCCTCTTAGATATAATATATGCAAATACCTAGCATAGCACCTGTTATTTAATAAGCACTAAGCACTGAGTGACCTTAATTAAGCTAGATTGTTCTGAACTGAATTGAATTATACTTGCATATTTCTCTGTCTAGACATTTCCAGTTAAATTAATAGGTTTTATTTTAAACACGTATCATGGAGCAGAACACACAAGTAGCCAAATTTAATAATGCTTAACCCAAGAATGAGTTCAAACCATGAAATGCCCAACAAAACTACAGTGTCTTTGTTTCTGTGTTCTCTAATATAAATTTTGTTTTTCTAAATACTGAATGTTACAAAGAAATTTTGAAAATCCCTTTTGATATGCTGTCTAGCAAGTGCAGTGATATCCTTTTCTAACTCTGTCTTCAGGAGAAAATGAGCATCATATCACAGACGAAGCATTTCAAAGCAAGGTCTGTAGACAGGACACTTGGGGGAATTCATCTTGTCTAGAATTATGCTCACCTAGTACTAAAACAGTTAACAGCTTCCAAAATATCTGTGCACAAAAACATTCATCACACCATTAGCTACAAATACAAAGACATGATACCTAATAATCCAACAGTAGGAATTTATTATGATATATTCGTATAATAGTAAAGGGTACAGCCATTCACAAAAACATTGATGACATGGTCACCAACAAGGACAACCTATATGCTGTCGTTTAAATGAAGACAAAAACAATTATCAAATTTGTAATTATAGTTTTTCCCAAGTATTTTTTTTTATCTTCACTCAAGGTTATATTTAGAGAGGAGGAGAAAGAAAGAGGGAGAAAGAGAGCGGGGCGAGAATGGGGGAGCAAGAGAGAAGGGGGAAAGACAGACAGAGAGAGAGAGAGAGAGAGAGAGAGCGAGCACATTTATATGAGAAACATAGATCAGTTGCCTCCCATATGCACCCTGACCAGGGATCAAACCTGCAGTCTTTCGGTGTAGCAGACAACGCTCCAACAAACTGAGCCACCCAGCCAGGGCTACCCAAGTATTTTTTTAAATCTATGTAGAAACAAGAAGATTGGAAGAAAATAAACTAAAATTGTTACCAGTGGGTAATACCAGCCATCACTGTTTCTTCCTCCTAATAATTATAAGTAGTTCCCATATTTCTACAATGTTCATGTTACTTTTTATAAACAGAAAAAACATTAACCCCAAATTAAATCTTGTACCAGGTATTCCAATTCGAACAACCTTGGACAACTCAACAACAGTTCAGTATGCAGGTCTTCTTCATCAGCTGACCATGAAAGCTAGGAGCACAGTCCGTGACATTGATCCTCAGAACGACCTCACCTTTCTTAGGATCAGATCAAAGAAACATGAAATCATGGTGGCACCAGGTAATTTGGCATTTGATTTTACATTTAAAGCATCTTCCTACTTTACCATATAAAAAAAAAATCGTTGTTTTAAAGAACAAGGAGTATAGATTCTAATATGCAAAATGACACATAATGTTCTTCAATTATAAAATGAAGACATGTTTGAATCTGAAATTGTCAACTTAAAAATTTTGTGATATTGGTGAAGAATCTGACCTCTGAAGAAGTTGAATTTTGCCCACTTGCATTTATTAGTAGTAACCAAAAAATTTAGGAGCTGTGGGCCTCATGCTAAGGTGAAATTAGCACACCGATTTTCTGGAGAGCAGGAGAAATGTCTTCTGTCCAGGGGAAAAATTAGGAGTGGATCACCTGGCACACCTAAAGACAGCAGCCACCAAAATACTTCTTTCCCTGAAGGAATTACATTGCCAGTGTTGGTAGAAGCCATTATAAAACAGGACTCATGCTCCTACATCTAGTCTAGAATAAAATTCTCCATAGTAGTACACCCGGAGGATAAGAATTAACCATAAACTAAATAAAGCTTTTTCTCACGCTGGCTGCACATTGGGATCACTTGGAGAGCTTTACAGAAATAATGATTGATGCCTGGATTTCACCCCAGACCAATGAAACCAGAATCTCAGGGCTGGGGCCCAGGTAATAGTATTTTGTGAAAGTTCGACAGATGATTATGATGCAGCCAGGGTGGAAAACCATTGGCCTGCACAAGGTCCAAAGGATGTTTCAAAGAGAAGAAGCAGATTAGCTGATGTATTCATTGATCACATTTAATTTTTAGAGTCGGTTAATTCTGCCCATATCTTTCCACAGATAAGGAATATCTTCTGATTGTCATTCAGAATCCATGTGAATAGCTACGTACGGCCAAGCCCATCCTGTGACACTGGGTTGAAGACACTTTACTCTTTAATGATTACTAAGATTCTATTCCAATAGAACTGATCTTTTTTGGACATTCTTTTCTATTTTTACATTTAAACTATTGTACATGTCTCATTTAGTTCCTTTTGAATGTATTGTAAAGTTGTGATTTAGCTATATAATAAATAAATTCTGGTACATATGTGTCTTTTCTTATAATACACAAACTAAAAGAGCCTAGTGAGAGGACAGCTTTCCTTACTAGTATAATAGCGCTTTTAGTGGAGAAGTTAACTGTTACCGAGAATCAGTAGAAAAGTAGGTTTTTGCCCATGTTGTTGACATGTCAGGGGGATGCAGTGAGGCACTGCAGGAGCTACAGGACAGACCCAGCCTCCCAGAGTGCTGGGTGCGCTCCCAGGTTCAGGGAGGACAATAAGAGATCAGAAGGGTGTCCTCAGCTGGGCCAGCGCCACCGTCAAGCACCACCTCCAATCCCTTGCAAAACCCCTGAAGATTGTACTTTGGCCACACCCGCCTGGGGACCAGGAGCAGGTGATGGGCAAGGATGCACGCTTCAAAGGCTGACTAGCTAACCCAGAGGGTTTTGTTTTGACTAAATATTTCTTTCTTTTTTAAAAAATGTATTTTATTGATTTTTCACAGAGAGAAAGGGAGAAGAATAGAGAGTTAGAAACATCGATGAGAGAGACATCAATCAGCCACCTCCTGCACACCCCCTACTGGGGATGTGCCCACAACCAAGGTACATGCCCTTGACCAGAATCGAACCTGGGACCCTTCAATTCACAGGCCGACACTCTATCCACTGAGCCAAACCCATTCTGGCTGTTTTGACTAAATATTTCAAGCATTCAGAAAATAACAAAAATCAAACCACAGATATAACAGATTTTCAAGACCCATATAGAACAGATAATAATATTTTGCCATATTTGCCTTATGTCCCCTCTTTTTTAAATTTAAGCTTTTTTATTTTGAGATAACTAAGGATTCAAATCACATTCTAACATAACATAGAGAGATCCTGTGTACCCTTACCATTTTCCTCCACAGCAATAGCTTTCTAAATTCCAGTACAATAGCGCAAGCAGGGAATTGACGCTGATTCGGGCGGAATACAGATTATTCCCATCACCACCAGCGTCTTTCATGGTGCCCTTCACCAACAACTCACCAGCCCCTGACTCCTGGCAACCACTAACGTGCCCTATTGCTATAATTCTTTCGTATCAAGGAGATTATAGAAATGGAATAATACAGTGCATAGCCTTTTGGAATTGACTTTTTTTGCTTAGCATAATTCCTTGAGATTGATTCAAAAATATAAGAAATAAAACATTGCAGATACAGCAAAGCCTGCTCCTCCTCCGGTTCCTCTGTCTTCTCCTCCCCCAGAGGATTCTTTTTTTTTTTTTTGCATTGATCAAATTTTATTAAAGTCCAATATATCTTCCAAAAAGACCCACTAACATAGGATCGTCCCTTCAGAATTGTTGATGAAAGGTGATCATGCTATAATTCTATTTATATAATTGTGGGGGTGGGGAGAGAGTTCATTGTGGATGAAATTCTCATTTCAAAGTGACCAGGGCTGCCTGGGAGACTTGTGGGCGAGATTGATATTTTTTAATTTATTTTTATTTTTTCCCTATTGCCCTCCCCAGCCCTCCCCATCCCCCAGTACTTGCCCTCACCCATCTCCCCACCCCATCCCCAGAGGATTCTTGTCAGAGGCACAAGTCACTCTCCACCGGGGCCCAAAAGAGCCCACACCCGAGTTCCCGAAATGCCTCCACAGCAAGCCAACCATGAGGAACAGGCCACAGTAGTTTTACTAGTTCAAGTAAACCCATGGCCCCAGCATCCTGTGCGGCACCATGGCCAACCCAAGCAAACAGTGTTGGGGCAGAAAGGAAGGGCTGGGGCAATCCCTCAGACTTAAGGGGTTTAGTCTCCATTGGGAATGGGAGAGGAGATGGATGGCAGATGGAACTCATTCAAGGCTCAGAGAGGCAATGAACCCAAGGCTGTCCATGCAACAGGTGTCTGAGCCAGTGTTGCTGGGGGTGGGGCCCCAAACAAATATACTTGCAATATCATCTCCAGTTAATTGCGCTGACCTCAGGCTGAGATCAGCTGAATGGTGGCCGAGGACAAAGGTTTGGGAGTCATGAGTCCTGGGTTCTTCTCGCTCTGGCTCTTGGTAAGCAAGTTTTGCTGTTGAGAATCAGCTGAGTTGGTGCAGCTAAAGAGCACTGACTCGCGTGCCACCAAGTGTTAGCAGAAGCAACAGTGGCTCTCACTGAGGTGGTGAGGAGAGTGGCCCATGACACGTAGAAATATGGGTTCCGGGAACAGCCTTGAGGTTCCCATATCATCCCAGCCAGCTGAGCCCAAGATTTATAAGGAAGATGCTGACAATCTCCAGAGAGAACAGAACAAATGAGGAAATGAGCTTAAATTACAATCAGAGTGTGTTCTTCCTACTGTGTGGGATGAATAAACACAAAGGAAACATTACAGGAATGGAGAATCTATTCTACAGCACATATTTGACTTAGGAGCAATTTTCTAACACTTTTTTAAAATTTCAGACTTGCAGAAGAGAAAAAAAAAATAGAATGATGAACACCCATATAAGCTTCGCCCACATTCACCAACTTTTTATATTTTACTTTTGCTTCATCTTTCTCTCTCCTGTATATATGTGTGTGTGTGTGTGTGTGTGTGTGTGTGTGTGTGTGTGTAACAATAATCCCAATTTTATACTTAACAATGTAATACTGATATCTTCTAATAGAGTCACTCAGATTTCCCCTGCATATGACTTTTATGTGTGTTTTTAATCAAGGGTTACATGTTGCATTTGGTTGTCATGTCTCTCATTTTCAGCTGCTCTCAGGACCCTGTTTTTCTCTCTGCTTTACCTCCAGGTGGTATCGAATTTGTATTTGCTCTCCCCAGAGTCCCCAAGAGCCACCTGCTCCTGTCCCCCTTGAGCCCCTGCTGATTAGACCCAGATGCAGCCTCAAGGAGAGGAAATTCGGCTGAAGAACAGGTATTAGTCATGGGTGTTAACCTTCCTTCTGCGCCTGACTCAGACCAGACACCACCATGGACCCACCTCATGCTCCAGCCTAGGAGGTCTGGCTACCATAGTACCCACTCCCCTGGGGACAGCTTTAGCGTCTGCTGACAGTTTCCAACATACACAAGACCTTGTTAGAATACAAACAGCAAGGAAGTGCATTATTGAGGGAAAGGTCCACGGAGATCACCTATCCAGCTCCTTGGTTTTACAGGTGAAGACCTCACCTGAGCCAAGGTCCAGGTGCCACAGGAATCATGTGTGTGTGTTTGTATTGGACTGGTCGTGTCTATGAGCCAGTGCTTCAGATCTTTTGAGACACCCCTCTATAACCTCCAAAAAAAACTTTAGGAAGTATCTATTAGCTCATCGTTATAAAATCAATGAGGTAACATTTGATTCCAATACCTAAATGTCATCTCCCCGCAGTTCCCAGCCCACCCAGAGCTCATCGGCAGATGCGTGGCTGAGTGGTAAAGCCACTTCCTTCCTCCTGGCCAGCCAGGATTCCAAGCCCCATCTGCGATGCAGCTGTGGGAAATCTCTGGCAAGGGCACCACTAGTGCCAGGGCTCTGGGTGGGTTCTGCTGGGGAAGACTACCCTTCCACCCCACTGGGCAGTGAACTCTGCCGGGGTCCTGCCTGCACTTCTGCATCCAGAGGAAACCGTAACCCTTCGTTGGAGACAGTGAAGGTGGCAGCAAAAAGTAGAACTTGCCAAAGCCAATTACATCGAAGGCTGATATGACCTTTAGGAGTTTTTACAACCGCTCTCTGCCTTCCAGCACACGGATATTCACGTTCTCCCTCCCATGCACAGGAGAGTTAATTAGCTCTATTTAAAAGATGCCTGGACTGCCCTGACTTATTTGGCTCAGTGGATAGAGCTTCAGCCTACGGACTGAAGGGTCCCAGGTTCGATTCCAGTCAAGGGCATGTACCTTGGTGCAGGCACATCCTCAGTGGGGGTGGTGTGCAGGAGACAGCTGATCAATGTTTCTCTCTCATCAATGTTTCTGACTCTATCCTTCTCCCTTCGTCTCTGTAAAAAAAAAATATCAATAAAATATATTTTTAAAAAGAAATAAAAAGATGCCTGGACCTAAAGATTCACATCTATACCAAACCGTTGGTAAAGCACTTGTTTCCTATGAAAAGTACAAGCCTGGGCTCGCTGGTGCCTCTTCTCAGTCCAATTTGGTAGGAATTTTACCTGAACAATAGGAGAGCTGTTTGCAGAATGTCTGGAGAAACGTATCCCCACCATGAATATGAATGATAATGAACCTGGAAAGGCCAGCTTATAAAATAGCTAAAATGTATTTATACATTACTATCAGTATATGCTCCCAAATCTTCATCATCCAGAAGAGAATGGGTGAGAGGCTGCCCAAAGCTCCCTCAGGTACCTGCCTCCCACAGCCTCTATTGGTTTTTCTTAACATCCGTATGCACTTCCCTCATATTTGTCAGTGGTGACCTGGTGCAGATAAGGCCAATGAGAGATGCTTCCTTGGTATTTAGAGTTGGAAGAGAGTCAGAGAGCATGTCCCCATGTGGCTGGACAAACACACAGGTGTCAGATGTGGCCATATTTTGCACAGAGGAGAAGCAGAGAGGCAGTTCTCAGAAGGAAAGAGTACAGAGCCAGTGTGGGATGATGTCCCGTGGGCTCTCAGTAGGTCCTTGGCTACATTTTACGCTTGGGTTCACAAGACACCTCTAAAGCCTTCCAGTAGGTTTTCCTCTTTTGTGTACACTGACAGGGTGCGTTTCATCTGTTGCCTGAAACCAAGAAGGCCTTACCTTGTAAAAAAATCAATAAAATATATTTTTTAAAAGAAATAAAAAGATTCCTGGACCTAAAGATTCACACTTTATCTTCAATGCAGATAAAGACACTTGGGCTATATTTGGTTCATCCAGGCTGCTTTAATCAGACACAGCCAAGGAGCCCAGTGGCTCCTCAGGACGTGTATATTAATCAGAGGCCCTGGTTAACGTAGGCCCTGGACCTTCAGGAGGCAGACCTCTGGGCCAGAGAGAGGTGCTGAGACATCCCTCTCACTGGGAGTAGTATCTTGAGTTCATTTCCACCTGGTGAGTTGCCTCTGCCTCTGTCATTGACTGGAAAGAGAAGTGACCACCTGGACACTGGGCAGACGCATTCCCTAAGCAACACTCCAGGTGGCCCAGGATGACTGAATAGGCAAAAAGTCACTTGAGAGATAAAAGGGGTCAAGAAATACAGAACGGATTCACCAGATAACATACTAACCCCTTGTCCCCAAAGGCAATGTGGTGCCGATAAAAGGACATTGCTTTGTGGTTACACAGGTCTGTCTTTGATGCCTTGCACTGCCATTGATGATGATGATGATGATGATGATAAATTTATTTATATTATTTTCAGAGAAAAATAGGAAGAGGAAGGAGGGATGAAGAACAACAGCAGCTAACATTTGCTGATCACTTACTATGTGACAGGCACATTGGATTTTCACAGCAGTCCCATTTTATAAACAAGAGCACCAAGACTTATAGTAGTCTCATGGCTTGCCCAAGGCCAATCAAGCTTTAAGTGCAAGAGGAGGAACCAAAACCCCACAGGTGACTAGGGCACATACTCAACCATTCCCTTAGATTGTTGACTCACCAGACATGTGACAAGGAAATTAATACCTATGACCCTTACAATCCTTACCTGTAAAATACAAACCATAACTCCTACATTTTGGGTTGTCGGGAGACAAGAAAAAATTACATAAAGAACCTGATGATTAGTAGATGTTTAACAAAAGGTAGTTGCTACTGTCACCATCCCCATCAATACTACCTAGAAGATCAGTAACTGCTGGGAGATGACCATCGAAGCAGTTACGTTAATATAAATATGACCAATGCCACAATGTTTACTTACTAGTATAGTTGACAACATTCCATGGGGCTCAACAGGTTGAGTGGTTACTCCTAATACTTTCATCAAATCCCTAAATCAACTATCAACTATCCATCTGGTTCTACAGGATGAAATGTCATCAAATCAGGAATTGCTCATAGGACTAATCTTTCCATCAAGAAAACATCTACTATTTTGTGTGTCACTAAGCCTATGTTTTCTCCCCTTCCCATTTATTCTACACATAAAACTAGTTTGTACTATGCTTTATTCCCTTCCTATTCTGTCTCACTTGTAACCAGTTTGACCCATTCCTTCTTTCCCGTTCCCCACTCTGCCTACACATAGAACCAGCCTTTCTATTTGGATGGGTCAGTTAAATATATCAGACTGATTTTTGGTCAGTTGTAACTCAAAAATCCAACCACGCAAAGTTGTGCCTTAGACAGTCTGTTAGACTTACGGACAAAATCTGTCTTAGTCTTACCCCCTCGTACCTGGCAGAAAATCTGGCACAGTGTCTGTGTGCTAAATAGTCAACATCTCAATTCCCACTCAGACCCTCTTTGGGAAACAGTTCCCTTTGTTATGGGATTGGATGCAGAGGGGTCCACCGAGCTAATGTGCACCTTTCAAGCAGACATAATTAGCTACACCCCCCGAGAATATTCAAGACAGGGTTCTGACCAATTAGAAGCTCTAACACTTCTCAGTTCAGATTGCAAAAAGGGGTTCTCATTTCAGGTAGCAAAATGAATTAAGGCAGGTCACTGCCTCCCATGGGCTTCCTTCCACATCTGCTCCTGCACACTTTCTGCTTCCCAAATAGCCCCGAGGAAATATCTGGGGCCTCCCCATCAATGCGAGGAGAGCAGAAGGACCAGCTCTCAGAAGAGGCCCCAGCACTCACAGCGGCAGAGCAGGGATGGGAGACCTATCCTGGCCAGTCCTGGACCTCTGGGGAATGGGCTGACGCCAGCTCCATCAGATTACAATGCCCCAAATGATGCTGTCAGCCAGAACCTTTATCTAACATGAACTTCAGGTTGTTCACAAACTCTGAACCTTTCGGTTGGGTATTTGATCATATCTAAGGGAAGTTGGGGGGAAGTAAATGTCTACTATTTATAGGAGAGACAAAAAAAAGCACACCAACGTCAGTGATGTCAGAGCAGGATAGAGGATATCATCTTAATGAGTTTACCTGCTTTCGCCAAGCCCAGCAATTTCCAGGAGATGCAAGCAGAGATGAAAAACCATCTATGAAATCTCAAATTAATAATAATAATGCCGGCTTCCTCTGAGAGTTTACAGGAAAGGAGGTATGCTCTTTAACCAAGAAACCATTAACCAGGTGGCATCCCATTCTGCAAACATCGAACCAGCAATTAATTCGGGCCAGGCACACTCCGTGCCCAGGGGCAGACATGGGTGATGTCATCCCTGCACCAAAGAGCTCCTGGAGGATAATGGAGATAGGTGTGCAAAGAACACATCCTCACACAGTGAGACAATAGCAACCAAAGGCGTATGTGTGAGACACAGAGCAACTGCAATGCAGATAAAGGACTGACAAAGGCGTGGTATTCAGGAGGCTGCATTCAAGCAGGCACACCCGAGCTGGGTGTTAAAGGTGAGCTGGTTTACAATGTTAAGAAGAGGGAAACAGGGATCTGGGCAGAAGATAGCAAAGGGAAGCATCTTCTAGGCAGTGTCTTCAAACGTTGCTTTGGGAATAGCGACCTCTTTCACACACAGCCCTGAGGAGAGGTGAGCGGAGCAGCTTGCTCTCCATGAAGCAGGGTGTCTCCTCTTCTCTTCCACCCCTTCTCCTGCCCTTCCCAGCCCCAGCCCTGTGGAATCAGAATCTGCATTTGGAAGGAGTCCCAGGAGACTCTTGTCCCCATTAAGTCTGAGAAGTGCTATGCCAGGACGAGGAAATCTATTTCCCCCAAGTGCCCCAGGAAGAGAGGGTTATGATCAGTTGAGTTAAGAAACACTGCCACTCTGCTATTTCTCTTTTCTGGAAACCATCCTCCATTGCCAAGCCCAGGCCACCCAAAGCCACAGTTAACAACAGGCAGGGAGTGTGTATAGAAGGCAACTGCATCCCAATCCAAACTAAAAGAGCAAGGAGATGCACTGTGAAATCCAACCAAAGCTGACCCTCCCACCAGGACTGAGGTCCCCTCTGGCTGCAGTGAACCAGTCCAGCCAGTTTCCACGAGGCGTTTCCATGACCTTCACTTTCGCCTGCTTCAACTCTCTCCCGTTGGCACTCCAATGCCTCTAGGACGCTGCTGCTCCTACCAGAACTGCGGGGTTCAGAAGATCACACACACCCTGGGAACCACGGTAGTAGAGGCACCCCCACCTGCAGCACCGTTTCCTCCCATGCCAGGCACACCCCCACCAGCGAGAGCTGCAGAAGGGGGTCTGTCTGCTCGGGCTCTTCCCCTTCTTTCTGGAGCCCGGCAGCTCGGGCTGCTTGTGAAGGCCGCCCTCTCGGTTTGCACATACCATGTCCTTCGTGGGTGCAGACCCCCCCTCTCTAACCAGGTGGGTCTTCCACTCAGAGAAGTGAGGTCTCACTGGGTGAATTCTAGGTTTTCTCTTGACTTCCCCTTCACTGAGGGTGAGTGCTCACTCAGGAGGCTCTGAAATACCCGTGCAAACAGGTTTCTGACACACCAGCCTACCTGTCAGCTAGACACACTTGAAACACGCCCCCCTTCCCCTTGTGGGAGCTGAAACGAGGCTCCTACAGACTTGTTCAATGTCACATACAGTCCTGGAGCCCAGCTGTGTTCCAGGTTCTTTATGATTTGACCCCACTGGTCGCAAAATAACCTCCTCAGGTAGACTTTACTATCTCCTCCTTCCTAATAAGGAAAATGAAGTTCACATGAGGTTATCTTGCCCAGAGTCACGTGGCTTGCTCACCTCAAAGACCCTCAAGGACAGAAACCAGTTCTTCTTTATCACTGCACCCCTCCCATGCATTGTTCAGAGTCTATATCAGGCCACACTCAGCATAGAAAGCTTGGATGAAGAATAAATGAATTGTGTGTGTATAATCCATAGCACCAGTTTGGGGGTGGGGAAAGACGGGCACACCCTTTAAATAAAGGCAAATTTATCAGTGGAGCACAAGCTGATGCACTCTCAAGAGTAGGGTGATTGGCTCTGACACAGTCAGGAAATCTATCACATGTGTTTGTATGTGTGTGTGCATGTATGCACACACGTGGAAAGAATATTTGTTTATTTATTTATTTATTCATTCATTCATTCATTCATCACCCAAGGATATGTTTTCATTGATTTTAGAAAGAGTTGAGAGGGAGAGAGAAAAAAACATTAATGTGAGAAAGAAACATCAATCAGTTGCCTCATGCAGGCACTCCAACTTGGGTTAGAACCCAAAACTGGGTATGTGCCCTGACCGGAAATCAAACTCATGACCTTTCAGCGTATAGGATGACACTCCAACAAACTGAGCCACCCAGCCAAGGAAAAAAAAAAATTAATCCACACCAAGATACTGACAATAAAGATTTCTAAGTGAGGGGGATTATGTTTGATTTTATTTTCTCCCTTTTGCCTTTCTTTCTGGTCTGTTTCTTTCATTTGTTTCGGCAATTTGAATTTTTATTGAACTATGAGATCCACATTAACAGCACACATATCTTAAGTACACATCTGGATGGTTTTTCACTGAACACACCACGTGACCAGCACCCAAATCAAGAGACTAAACACAGCTGTTCCCACGAAGGACCCCTGGGCTTCCATCTGGTCTCTAATGCCCACCCCAGGGTCACCAACAGCCTGGCTTTTGTCACCAGAGGTTAGTTTTCTTAGTGTACTTTGCATAAGTGGGATCCTACTCTTTGGTGTCCACTGTCCTTTGACCATCAGTATACCAGTGAGATTCATCGTATTGTGTGGGTAGGAGACACTCATTCTCATTGCCATTTTTGTTTGTGTTTTTAAGCATAGAAATTTTACTTCAACTTTTCTTCTTTGGCGGCAGGAGGAAGTCTCTATAGAAGGAAGTGTGGAGCCAGATCTGTGCCCCTACAGAAGGGCTGGGGTAGATCAGAGAGATGGTAAAACAAAGGGCAAGGGCCTGCTTTCAGCCACTGGTTCCTAGTTGCCAAGGAGCCCGCTCACCATCACTGCACAGTGGAAGGATATATGCTTTGAAAGCTCAGGTTCAAAACCTGGCTTAGCCATCAACTCTTCCGGGAGTGCTGTTTCACTCTTTTGTTTGTTTGTTTGTCTTAATATATTTTTATTTATTTCAGAGAGGAAGGGAGAAGGTGAGATTAAAACATCAATGATGAGCCGAAACCGGTTTGGCTCCATGGATAGAGCGTCGGCCTGCGGACTGAAAGTCCTGGGTTCTATTCCGGTCAAGGGCATGTATCCTGGTTGCGGGCACATCCCCAGTGGGGGGTGTGCAGGAAGCGGCTGATTGATGTCTCTCTCTCATCGATGTTTCTAACTCTTTATCCCTCTCCCTTTCTCTCTGTGAAAAATCAATAAAATATATTTTAAAAAAAAAACATCAATGATGAGAAAATCATTGAGTGGCTGCCTCCTGCATGCCCCCTACTGAGGACTGAGCCCCCACAACCTGGGCATGTGCCCTGACCAGGAATAGAATCCTGACCTCCTGGTTCATAAGTTGATGCTCAACCACTGAGCAACACCTGCCAGGCCTGCTGTTTCCCTCGCTGAGCCTCAGTTTCTTTAACTGCAAAATGGAGATGTTCATTGCTTCCTATAGCAAACCCTGGAGGCTTCCACCCAAGTCCCCTTCCATCCTTTTTATCATTTCTGTGTGCTCCGCTGCTGGCTTTGGGGTTTTTTGCTCCCACCTGTCCTTGCGTTTTGACAGCCACTTTGTAAGCACGCCGAGAGCCACAGGTGCCTGGGAGTTTGCTCCTGCTCACCCTGGAAGCCCTTGTCTGGCAATGCTGGGTGCCAGGTGTGTGATTCCAGCTCCCTTGCACCCAGGACAGGTGCAGTGTGCCTTCCAGAAGCCCCTGCAGGAGCCCACAGCAGCTCGCCTCCGTGGGTCTTGGCGTGAAATGACACCTTGCAGGACTCCTTCTGCTCCCGCTGTCTCCCGTGGGTTCCCCAGATCTTCCTGAAATAGTGACACGCACAGGAATCCTCGAGCAGGGCCCATTTCTGGGGAACCTGCTGAAAGACGCCCTCGGGGTTGTTGTGAGGGACACACGGATAATTGTGCAGAAGCCTCCCACCCCCAGTTGGAACTCACACCTGTTAACTCTCTTCCCCGCTGTTAGTCACAGGCTGGCCTTGCTGTGTGGCCAGAGGCCCCGAATCATAAAATCCCCAGGGTTCAAAGGGACCATAAATGTCTTGGACGCCCGGAGTCCTGAATTATCTTGAATCACTCCCATCTCTCCCCGAAGGGTATTACAGCAGCTTCTAAATGAAATAACCAGGGACAGTAGAGACACCCCTATTACACCAGCTTTATTGCGCTACAATCAGCACAGCCATCTCGGGTGGAGATGAAGCTGTGGGGAGCGGATATTAAAGCCGCCAGCTGCACGGAGCTTCCCAGATCAGAGGCCAGATTTCCCGCTGGCTGCTCCGAGCAGCATTTGAACCCCTGGGACCCTACCCTGGCCCGTGGGGAGTAGCTCAGTCCTTGGCTCACGGTGGCAGCTCTGTGTGTTGGCACCCACACTTCCTGGGAAGGAAATCTCCCTGCATCTTCAGCTAAGAAGAGCAAAAAGAGCTGGGGAAGACATAGCACATGTTGAGTTATCCTCTCTTTTGAAAAGAAAATTGTTTTTTAATAATCCATGGCATTGATCCGTGTTCTAAGAGCAGGCTTTAGACTGATCCCCAAACAGGAAGGGAGCATGGGGGCCCGATACCGACAAGGAGCAGTTGTTGAATATTAATTGTTGCCATTTGTGCACCAGGCACTGCTTGAAATGTCTAACACTCTTTGAAGGAGATATGTGCATCTTCGACTGGCAGATGAGGGAATGGAGACTCCAAGAAGGTAAATCACTTCTTTTGCCCATGCCACTGGGAGTAACAGAGCTGAGGATCCACCTGCCTCCAAGGCTGGATGGGTTATTAAGCAGAACTATTGCCAGGGAGTTGGGTACAAAAGCTGTTTTAGTTTCTAGGGCTGTTGTAACAACAGACCACAAACTGGGTGACTTATGATGACATAAATTATCTCCTCCAGTTCTGAAGGCTCAGATCCATCCTTGCCTCTCCCTAGCTTCAGTTGGTGGCCAGCAATCTTTGGCATTCCTTAGTTTGTAGCTGTGTCACTCCAATCTCTGCCTGTGTCATCACATGACCTTCTTCCTTCTGTGCCCCTCCCTCTGTCTGTCTTCTCATCTTCTTACTGGTATAAAAACACCAGGCCCAGTACCTGAAGGGTCCACCCTACTCCAGTATGACTTCATCCTAATTAATTACATCTTCAAAATATTCCTATTTCCAAATAAGGTCACATTCTTAGGTGTTGGGAGTCAGGACTTCAATGCATTGTTTGTTGTTGTTGTTGTTGTTGTTGTTGTTGTTATTGTTGTTTTGTTTGTTTGTTTGTTTGAAACACAATTCAATCCATAACGGAGGACAAGCAACCAGAAATCGGTTTTTAAATAGGGAGATTCAGAGGGAGTGAGAAGGGGATTGGCCTTCTTTCTGACAGAGGAACCCCGGGATGGGCACTCAGTGCCTTTGATCTTGAATCTCCATCTCCATTTTTGTCCACCTTCTACTAAGCAGTTGACCCCAGAGGAAGAGGCCAGCTCACCACTGGTTTCAATCTTTAAATGTAGTACCTTATGTACAGCAGTATTCTAGGACAAAAAACTCTGTGAACCTATTCTGGTTAAAACTCTACTTTGAAAAAAAAAACCCTTCTTATTAAACTGAGATGGCAAGCATGGAGCTCAACTCTGGATGATTTTAACTAAAAGGAACCCATTTTAAAAATAAGATCTAGCTCACACAACAGCTGGGAAGGTTGAAGGACCCAGCTGAAATAATTGGCAGAAACAAAGGAATCTGAGAGATAGTCAGGACTACAGCCAGAATCAGAACCAGCCCAGTGAGAACACCGGCAGTACTGGGCATAATTCCCAATACCATGGACTCATCATCATGAAAGTCCATAAACCTTGGATATTCTGAGGTCACCACAGCTACTCCATTGAACCTGATTTTGGGGGCCTAACTCCAGATCTGAAGTCCTCAGTTGAGCCTAGCTAAAATATCTGAGGTATAGCTGCAAGGGAGCCTGGGGAAAAATGTATGTAGCTTTTTTAGCTTTAATAGAGAGAGATAGCCTCCTTAATGAACCACACACTAAGGCATTCCACAAATACAGGAAGGAGGTTCAAATGTTGGGAAAATTGTCCTACCTGGTTTGGCTCAGTGGATAGACCATTGGCCTTCAGACAGAAGGGTCCTGGGTTCAATTCTAGTCAAGGGCACATGCCTGGGTTGTGGGCTCGATCCCCAGCAGGGTGCATGCAGGAGGCCGCCTATCAATGATTCTTTCTCATCATTGATGTTTCTAATGTTTCTATCTCTCTTTCTCCTTCTCCCTTCATCTCTGAAATCAATGAAAATATATTTTTTAAAAATGTTGGGAAAATAATGAAAAATTTCTCTTAGGAAGTATTAAATCTACTTTATCCAGGAGCAAAGGTAAATTAGGGGTGTCACGGCCAAAGCTGTTAAAAATGGAGATCATGATTCACAGACTTGAGATATTGGTGTCAGAAGTTTCTGAGGGATCATAGAGACAGAAATTAGATTAGGGACTGAGTGGGCTGCAGATGTGGGAACGGGAGTGCCTCCTAATAAGAGCAGGATTTCTTTGTGAGTCAAGAGAATATTCTGGAATGAGATAATGATGGTAGTTGTACAGCCAAACTGTAAACCTCAAGGAGGTGAATTTTATGTTGTGTGAATTATGTCTCCATAAAATAAAGTCTCAGAAAGGGACCCAGACCCCTCAAATCTGAAGGGAAAAAAGAACTTTAGAAAAGCAATGGGATGGACAGCGGGGCAGGTGTATATGGGGAGAGGCACAGTCCCTCAGTTTTCCCATGATGGTAACACAATGTGGCGGGCATGTGTTGGCCTGAGGAAATGAAGCACAGTTGGCCAAATATTTCAGTGGTTTCCAACACCCCCTTTTCTTTGAAAATTCTCTGCACCTCTACTCATTGGGTCACCATGAAATATACATTACCACTATTTCTGCTCAGAATCATAGAAATAGATGCTTTTCTACTTGTCATGGAAACTTTTTATAATGAACTCCTTTGGGGGCTGTAGTGAGGCAGGCAATATAGAACTAAAATATTGATTATACCCCAAATGTCCTAGATCCTATGCTAACCATTCCCCGATTCTTTGAGGGGGAAAGGGATAAGAAGAGTGAGCCCCAGAGAAACTACCCTGTTTCCCCCAAAATAAGACAGTGTCTTATATTAATTTTTGCTCCCAAAGATGCTCTATGTCTTATTTTCAGGGGGTGTCTTATTTTTCCATGAAGAAGAAGAATACGGTACACATTTATTGTTGAACAACAAAAAAAGGAAATTTATTACCTTTATATGGTACGGTAGTAGTTGTCATCACAAACCAGCTCACTGATTGGCCCGCAACACAGCCAGAGCTGTTCAGGTAGTGCAAGGTCTCTTTAAATCAGGAGTCAGACACCTAATGGTAGCTTCAGGGGCCTTATATTCCAGGGAGGCCTTATGTTTGGGGGAGGTGTTATTATCAGGGAGGTCTTATTTTCAGGGGGATGCCTTATATTACAGCGAGAGGCAAAACTGGAAGTGGGTCTTATTTTTGGAGGATGTCTTACTTTCGGGGAAACAGGGTATGTGATTCTTATCTAGGTCCTCCAACTTATCTAGGCCCTACTCCTTTCAGCTGCTCAGCTTCCTCGAATGTATTTTTCAGACAAGGATGTACATCCCATGAGAGTAACTGAAGTGCAGGGAGCGTGGGGAGGCGAGAGGCAGAAGGAGGGAGGAGTAGCTGTAGGGGATAACAAATGGCTTTAAGGAGTGTTTACTTTTCAATTTCTCACTTTCTGGGGTATGCCTCCCCAAATCTCCAGCCCTGTCTGCTTTACAGACCAAGTTCTTGGGTAGGTGGGAGCTTGGGGTTGGGGGCAAAGTTTTGGCAAAGGCTGGTTGACCAGGAATTAAAAAGGTGTCTCCCTGGAAGGTATAAAGCAACAACAAAGATAAGATTTAGAGATAGGAATTTCCTAACAGAAGCCAGAAGTCTGATGTAAATTTGAACTCGAGGTTATAAAACCGCCTTGGAATTCACAGGTGTTCAGCTGATCAAAACTAGACCTTAGGGGCAGGGACACCCCCTGCATGATGAGGATTCCACATTTCTTACCGCCCACATTCAACTTGGAGCTCTTTCAGGGCAGAGACAAAATCTGATTCATTCATTGCTCTGGTGTCTCTGCCCAGCACATGGTATGGGCTCAATAAATGTTTGTTGAATGAATAAATTCAAGGGTGAGGCCCCACATGAACAGATGGGAAAATTGTCCTTGTCTACAAGTAAAAAATATAAACTAACTTTAGTGTTAAAATGGACGAGAGATCTGAAGGTGAGCAACTGAGGTGTGTCCCAATGTCCCAAATGTGCTTCTACTGCTCTGTTCTTTCACCTTTATCTCATCTTCATGTTCTCAAGACCGGACACCATGCCCATGTCAGGAGGCAGAGGCCAATGGATTCCTCCAGGCCAGATGTGAGTTGAGCGGGCAGCCTTCCCTAGGAACCTCGACATCTCACCTGCTACAGCAGGCTGCTAACGGTGCTGGGAGGTTAGGCAGAGGAGAAGAGACTAAGCAAACAGATGATTAGGAGTATCTGAGGGAGGAAGGGTCTCCCGCATCATTCTTTCCCACCGAACTGGGATTCTGCGTGGAACTTAAGCATGTTCACACTCATGTCCTTCCAAGAGTGAAAATAGCGACGAGATAAGAGAACGGGAAGAGCCTGCACAGGAGGAAACAAAGGTTTGGAGAGATTTAGCTGCCTGGAGTTATGTGGCTCAGGCTCAGTGTCAACTCTTGGGGACTTAGCAGCTCAGTGTCTTTCCATTCCCTCCCTGGGCCAGGCCTCTGGGATGCTCAGGGCCCAGGAGAGGATGGCATGGGGGGGAGACTTGGGAGCCCCTCATTCTCTTGTCCTCAGGCTCTGTTGTGTGTGTGTGTGTGTGTGTGTGTGAAGGCCAGGCTTCGCTGGCAGTACACACCACCTGGCAGCAAGTCTTAACATCAAATAAGTTAAAGGCCTCTCAGGTCTGCAGCCCTGCTCCTGCGCAGCCAGGGCTGGAGGGACGCTGCCAGGGCTTCCAGGACTCTGACTTAAACCAGGAGGCGGGCAGGACTGAATATCAGAGCAGATTGGATGGGGCGGCTGTCAGGGAGCAGGGGTGGGGACTGGGCTGGCCCTTGAGCTGTGGAGGACTCTTAAGGCCTTCCCCTCACTGGCAGCCAGGGGGACCTGCTGCTCTGCCACCCTTCCCCCCACTTCACCGTGAAAAACCATCAGAGGCTGGGGGACTGCCTCCCAGGACTCACTCCAGAACCCAGAGTCAGCGGGACTAGGGGGCACAGGGTGATCACAGCCTCTCTGAGCAGCGGTTTCCAACCTCGCTTTGGCCAAGACCAGCCTCCTTACCTTTTCTAACACAACACCCAGTGCTGTATTTTCTTCTATCTGTCCTGGTCCCTCCACCCCTGTTTTTTGTTGTTGGTTTGTTTTGTACAAATGCTGGCTGTGACCCACAAAAAATAATGTCAAGAATCCATGAGGGGGACCCTGTATTTAGAATTCAGTGTCTTAGTGCATGTGCTTTGCAAGACAATTGAACTGGGTTTGAACTTGCTGGTGTGTGAACCCAGCCAAGTGGCTTAAACTCTGGCTCCCAGCCAACTTTTATTAACTAACACCATGGTCCCATGTCCTGACACCCTCTGGACCATGTCATGGTCTCCTGACAGGTCTCCCTAAAATGCACCCTGAAAGCCCCTCCTTACACATTCCGCATGCAGCCTGAGGCACATTTGTAAGTGTGGGCAGGCCGGCCCCTGCTCAGTGCCTTTCCACTGCCCCTTTGATAAAGACAAAGCTCCTACCTTGGCTGACAAACCAGCAAAGCCTGGGTGATTTAGCTCCTGCCCACCTGTTCCACCCCCTCCTCTCCCTTCTGTCTCCTCCCCGCATTCCCTCCTACCTTTCCCTCCCCACCTCCCCTCCAGCCCATTCTCCTGACTCCAGCCATGACCTCTCCGCCTAGGTGCCTTGTCAGTGTCCTTAGGCTCCCTCTTGCCACAGGGCCTTTGCACATGCTTTCCCTCACCTCTTTACCAGGTTCAATCCTACCCGCCTAACCTTCAGATCTCAACTCAAAGTCACTTCCTCTGAGAAGCCTTCCCTGACTTCCCAAGCCAAGTCAGCCCCTCAACTATCCCCTCTGGACTCCACTCCCCACCGCCATGGCACTTGTCAGGGCTGCCATGTTGTATTATTTAGAGTTGTTGGATTAGCCTCCTAGACCAGGACTTCTCCGTCCCAATGGCATTAGAATCCACCAGAGACATTTCAAAAAGTGCAGGAGCCTGACTCCCCATCTCCACCACCCCAAATCCAATTTACAGTGGTACCTTGAGATACGAGTTTAATTCGTTCCGTAACCTTGAGGCGTGGGAAACTATGAGACATTCGAGTCTCGGTAAACTGGTGGGTCATGTGCAGCCGGCCGATCTGCTCGATTACTCCTATCTCAAATGTTGCTCGTATTTCAAATCAAAAATCGCTCGCTCGACGGCTCGTATCTCAAAAATCTCGTATGTTAGGGCACTCGTATCTCGAGGTACCACTGTACTTGCTCTGGGGCATGGACCTCTGTACTTTCCACCAAGAACAAGAACCACAGGACTGGACTCTCTGATTGAGGAGCATTATTCTTTCAATGGCTCCTCCTCCTCGGCTTTATCTTTAAAAGCGCATCACCACTCAGCCAGTGTGGCTCAGTGGTTGAGTGTCGATCTATGAACCAGGAGGTCATGGTTGGATTCCTGGTCTGGGCACATAGCCGGGTGCAGGCTTGATCATCAGTGTGGGGTGTGCAGGAGGCAGCTGATCAATGATTCTCTCTCATCATTGTTTCTCTCATCCTGGTCAGCAGAGACGCTGCAGCGGGAGCAGCTGCTCAGCCCAGTCAGCCAAGTGGCTGTGGACCACCCTCTGAGTAGCTGCTCCCGCTGTGGGAGTGCACTGACCAGCAGGGGGCAGCTCCTGCATTGAGCATCTGCCCCCTGGTGTTCAGTGCATGTCATAGCGATTGGTTGACTGGTCATTCTGGTTGTTCTGCCATTAGGTGATTGGGCTTTTATTATATAGGACTAGAGGCCTGATGTTCAAAAATTTGTTCAAGAGTAGGCCTGCCTTCCCTCGGGGGCTGGCACCAGCTTCCCTCTGGGACCCAGAACCTGGGCTGCCTCACCCGCTTCCCTCCGGTACCTGACACCCAGCTGCTTCCCTCCTCTGGCCACTCACAGGCACCCAGGACCCAGGCTGGCTTCCCTCCGGCCCCAGCTTCATCAGAAAGGACATCCAGAATAATGTCTGGTCTAATAGCATATTATCCTTTTATATTTTTAAAATATATTTTATTGATTTTCCACAGAGAGGAAAGGAGAGGGACAGAGAGTTAGAAACATCGATGAGAAAGAGACATCAATCAGCTCCCTCCACGCCCCCCATGGATTATGTGCCTGCAACCAAGGTACATGCCCTTAACCTGGGACTCTTCCGTCCTCAGACCGATGCTCTATCTGCTGAGCCAAACCGGTTTCGGCAGCATATTATCCTTTTATTATTATAGATCTTTAAAGTGCATCATCTCTGTTCCTCGTGACACTTTTCCTAGGTGGCCTCATTGAGTCCCAGTTAAAATTCCATCCACAGGCTGGTGACTCCTTTATATCACCGTCCCCGGCCTCTGCTCTAACACTCCTCCACCCAGTGCCTGCTTGATAATTCCACTCCACCGTCCAGTGGGCTTATCAAAATAAACACGGCCAAGAAAACCTCTTGACTGCCACGCCCACCCCCAAACCTGCTCTCTTCCAACCTAGAAAAGGGCGCTCCTCAAGTCCTCGGTTCCCCTCATAGCCCACAGACCACCCATCAGCAAGTCCTATTGGTTCTGGCTCTAAAAATACATCCCAAACTCATTCACTTCTCTGCATTCCCATTGGCATCATCCATGCTCACTTCCTGCTGTCAGAGGAATAATAGCCTCCAAAGGTGCCTATGTCCTAATCCCTGGAGTCTGTGCACATGTGACCCGACACAACAAAAGGCACTTTGCAGATGTGCTTAAGGATCATGGGATGGGGGATTATCCTGGGTTATTTGGGTGGGTCTAATGTCACCAGGAGAGTCCTGTGACCGCAGGGTCAGAGTCATGCCAGTAGAGGTCAGAGAGAGATTGGAAGATGCTACAGAGCCAGCTTTCAGGATGCAAAGGGGCCACAAGCCAACATATGCTGGCGGCCTCTAGAATTTGGAAAGAAAGGCAAGGCCTGGATTCTCCGCTAGAACCTCTAGAGGACCCAGCACTGCCCACACCTTGATTTCAGCCCAGGGAAGCTCCTTTCACATTCCTGGCGTGCAGTCTGTAGGATAATAAATTTGAGCTGTTTTAAGCCATGAAGTTTGTGGTAAGTGGTAACAGAAGCAAGAGGAACCCAGTCTGCCTCCTCCCCAGCCTCACCTAACTGGTCTACCTGGGTTCCCTCTGTTCCCTTCAGTCTACTCTACACAGCAGACGACATGGGCTTTAAAAAGCATCTCTCAGCCGAAACCGGTTCGGCTCAGTGGATAGAGCGTCGACCTGTGGACTGAAGGGTCCCAGGTTCGATTCCAGTCAAGGGCATGTACCTTGGTTGCGGGCACATCCCCAGTAGGGGGTGTGCAAGAGGCAGCTGATGGATGTCTCTCTCTCATTGATGTTTCTAACTCTCTATCCCTCTCCCTTCCTCTCTGTGAAAAATCAATAAAATATATTTTAAAAACAAACAAACAAACAAACAAACAAGAAATGTTCTGTAACCAATACTCTTAAAAAATAAATAAATGAAAAAATAAAATAAAAAGCAACTCTCAGGTCATGTCATTTGCACATCAAGCCCTCTAATGGTTTCCATTGTACTTAGAATATAATTTCATGGCCTTTGCCAGTCTCTCTGACCACCTGCCCCTCCTGGGGACCCCCAGGGATCCCCTTTCTTCTCTTGGCTCTAGTCTCCCTGATGCCTTTCTCTTCCTTGATTTATTCAAGTTCATTGCCACCTCAAAGCATTTGCTCTGCTATTCCTCTCCCAAGAATTCTCCCATCACTTGTCATTAGGGCTCAGTCTGAGGGCTTCTCACCTTGAAACCTCTCACTTTAGCAAATCTCTGCCATATTCCTCCACTTCATTTTCTTCCTAGCCTTTATCAGTAGCTGAAATGCTTTTGTTCATTTATTTATTTTTTTGCTTGCCTTTGTGTGGTTGTGGGGGAAGGGTTGTTTTGTTTTTGTTTTTTTTACTCTCCTCTTTATTTCCAAAACTGTCAGCTCTGTGGGAGCTGTCTAATTGCCTGTCCAATGGTTTCTCACTGCTCCGGCACTATAATGATGACTGGGGTACAGCAGAGCTCCATATTTGTCTGTTTACGTGTGAATGCGTGAATGAGTGAGTGACTGAACAAATGAACAGTACAGCCGTGGGCAGAGTCAGTGCTCAACGAAGGTTGTTTATTTAATACTAACTTTACCACGAGGATCACTGTGAGAAAGCTGGTTAACAGCAGAACCTGCACACGTGTGTGGCATACTCGTTAACATTAGTTCCTCTCTAGGGGCGTCAGCTAGCTGGAATTGCTTTGGGTCTCAGGAACCCCCAAGTGTCAAGTTGAGCCAGAAGAGGCTGTGATGGGGTTCAGGAAGTCTGGGCTGGCCGAGACCCAGTCTGGTAGCCTGATGTAAGGGCAGAAACTTCCTTGGGGGAAGCCAAGTGTTATTGCAACTGCTAACTCGGAGAGACAACAAATGGCCACTCTCTCAGTGCATGGATTCACACACACACACACACACACACACACACACACAGGCACGCACACGCTTCCACCCCTCCAAGGCCCTGCCAGGTACATCCAGCAAATAAGGAACCCCTGGTGGGTGGAACCCCCGGGAGACGGCAGCGACCCTCCCATCTCTAATTCCCCACGCAGCTGAGCCCATGCTTTTCAGTGGGATGAGGATAAATAAACAGCAACAGGAGCCTTGAAAGAAAATGACCCCCAGAGGAAACCTGATCCTGAGGCAATTAGAACACTCCTGTTCGGATAATTGCCTGCTGAAACCGGGAGCTGGGTGCCAATCCTCAAAAGGCGCCGGCGCTGCCACCCCGGGCTGATGGCAGCCCCCCGCCCAGCCATGCGCTGGACACCCCTGCCTTGTCTGTTGCGTGGTGAAGGGACACAGACAGCGCTCAGGCGTGAGCTGCACCTGTGCCGCTTCCAGTGAGTCTGGGGATGAGTGTGGCGAGAGCAGGGTTTCTCACCCGGAGGTGTGGAGGGGAAGTCTTACCCCCCGGGGACAATTATTTTTGGTGGTTCCAACTGGTAGTTAGCGGGTAGAGGCCAAGAACTCTGCCAAACATCTTGCAGCACGCAGGCCCGCCCCACCACAAAGAATTGTTAGCTCAGATGTCAGTTGCGCTGAGGCTGAGAAGCGCCCGTCTAGCGGGGAGAGACAGCTGCCAGGCAGAAGTTTCTAAAGCGCCCCGAACACCCACCGTGGGCCCCTGTGTCAAACATAGGCCTCAGCCATCGAATCATCAAAACGTCTTTCATGAGGTTTAATTAGCATCCTCTGCTTACAGATACGGAAACCAAAACTTAAAGTGGTTTGTAAACGTTCTTAAGCAACTCGTTCACGATCCCTCTGCTAGTGAACACAGAGCCAGCCTTCAGCGCTGCACCCTGCCACCGAGCCTGAGCTTCCGCCACCACGCTGGACCGGCACCCACGGCTAGCGACCCCCTGCCCTGAGCCTGTCAGTCTCACACAATCATCGTTTAGACCCCAGGGGAGTGTGGAATGCTGGTAGAAGCAGGGCCTTTGGCTTCTGAGAGACCGGAGTTCAATTTCCTGCTCTGCCATTTTCACCTGCCATGACACTTTGGGCATGTTAGTGAAACTCTGTGGGCCTCCGCTTCCTCATCTGTAAAATGGGCTGATTGTGTGGCACCTCCACCCCCGAAGGTCTTTCCAACATTGCATATAAATACCATTGAACACTGCCTAGTGCAGTGGTTCTCAACCTGTGGGTCGCACCCCTTTGGGGGTCGAACAACCACTTCACAGGGGTCACCAAAGACCACTGGAAATCACATATTTCTGATGTTCTTAGGAACCGAGACATCGCTCCTCTACTCATCTCCAGGCAGGTCTGCCCACATGCAGGTCTGCCCACATACCAGTACCCGGCGTGATGACATCATCGCACCAACCTCATCACATACACCACATATAAATACAGGTGTATGTAACAAGTTAGCACCATAATGTACTTATGCAGAGCAGTCACATGTGTATAGAGTAGCTACTGTGTAGAGAGCAGCTACAGTGTAGAGAGCAGCTACTGTGTAGAAAGCAGCTGCTGTGTTGAAAGCAGCAGTATTGGAGGTAAAAAGACACTTCATGAATTATAATTACTGGGTAAATGTAAAATCATGTACTGTAAAATCATCCACTACTGCAAAAAACAAAATCTGTACCATGGGAACTTAATCTGGATGCTGATCGGTCTCTTTATATTCAGCTGTGGTTGATGTGAATACTGACCTTTTATGATAGTAACAGGCATGTAAAAAAAAACAGAGAATGGTAAATCATAGGACAGTTTAATTAACTGTATTGACTGAACTATACCATGTATCATCTTTTGTATTATTATAGCTATTGTTATATATTATTTTCATTAGCAAACCATCCCATGACAATGGATCATGTAGAGAAGAATGTTAAGAAAAGAAAATATAATGAGGATTTTTTACAGTGTGGTTTTACCTCAATAATTACAGCAGGAATTGAGAAACCGCAATGTGTTATTTGTTGTGAAGTCCTATCAGCTGAATCTATGAACCCGAATAAATTAAAATGCCATTTTGGTAGCAAGCATCTGAGCTTTGCCGGCAAAGATACCAACTATTTTAGAAGCAAAGCTGGTGGATTCAAGAAAGCCACTTGACACTGGTGGCAAGTACCACAAACAAAATATAGCAGCTGTTGAAGCTTCATATTTGGTGGCACTCAGAATCGCCAGAGCTATGCAACCTCACACCATTGCTGAGGATTTACTGTTGCCAGCGGCCAAAGACATTGTTTGAGTTATGATCAGAATGATCAGAGACAAATTTGTTACGAAATTGAGTGGAACTTTCTTATCTAATGACACATCTGCAGAAGAATAGTGACATGTCTGCTGATATTCTTGATCAGATAATCCAGGAAATTAAATCTGCTCCACTTCCAATATTTAGTATCGAGCTTGATGAATCTACAGATGTTGCAAACTGTTCACATTTACTGGTTTACATGAGGTACATTAATGATGGTGACTTTAAAGATGAGTTTCTTTTTTTTACAAACCTTTTGAAATGACAACTACTGCACATGATGTATTTGACACAGTTGGTTCATTTCTGAAAGAGCATAAAATCTCTTGAAAAAAGGTTTGTGGTGTTTGCACCGATGGTGCTCCAGTTATGCTAGGATGTTGATCTGGATTTCAACATTTGATACTGAATGAGTTATCAAAAGTCATCGGAGCTCACTGTATGATTCATCGGCAAATATTAGCAATGAAGACGCTGCCATAAGAGTCACAAGAAGTAATGAAATGCGTCATAAGTTCTGTCAATTTTGTAAAGGCAAGCACTTTAAACAGCTGACTGCGCAACTGTGCAACAAGCTGGATGCACTGAACAATGCTCTGCTATTTCACACTGAAGTGAGATGGCTATCAAGAGGAAAAGTTTTAAAACATGTATTTGAGCTTCGTGATGAAATCAAAACATTTTTTAATCAGAAAGCAAGACCACAGCTTAAACCAGTTTGGCTCAGTGGATAGAGTGTTGGCCTGCAGACTGAAAGGTCCCAGGTTAGATTCCGGTCAAGGGCACGTACCTTGGTCGTGGGCACATTCCCAGTAGGGGGTATACAGGAGGTGGCTGATTGATCTCTCTCTTTCATCAATGTTTCTAACTATCTCTCTTCCTTTCTCTCTGTAAAAATAATCAATAAAATATATTTAAAAAAAAAGAAAGAAAGACTGCAATTCGAAGCACTTTTCAGTAATAAAAGTGAACTGCAGAAAATAGTTTACTTGGTTGACATCTTTGCCATCTTGAAGGACCAAATGCAACATGCCTCGATTTGTCTGAAAAGATCCGATCATTGCAAATGAAACTTCAGCTTTGGCAAAAAAAAAAAAAAAAAAAAAAAAAAAAGGGATGAAAATAAAATTCACATGTTGCCTACCTTATTTGCTTTCTTTAAGGAACATGACATTGAACCAAACAAAAGGATTATGATGGTAATTTTTGTGAAAGAACACTTGCACATGCTTGCAGACGAAATTTCATCATACTTTCCATATCTACCTGACACCCCATTTGCATTTGTCAGAAGCCCATTTACAGTCAAAGTTGAAGATGTTCCTGAGACAGCACAAGAGCAGCTCATTGAACTTATTCACAGTGATGCGGTGAGAACTGATTTCTCTACAATGCCAGTTACAAAATTCTGGATCAAGTGTTTATAGTCATCCTCTTCTGTCTGAGACTGCGTTGCGCCTTCTTCTTCCATTTCCAACAACATATCTTTGTGAAATAGGATTTTCCAGCTTGTTGATTATCAAGTCTAATAGAAGTAGACTTGTTGTGGAAGATGATCTCCGTTGTGCTCTTGCAAAGACTGCCCCGAGAATTTCTGTTCTGGTGAGAAAGAAGCAATCTCAACCTTCTCACTGAAGTTGGCTTTTTACACATACTGTCGCAAAATGTAGCAATATACTGTTGTTATATGCTACACCATTCTTCAAGACAAAATTTCATTTATTTGTAATTATAAATAAATATTTCACAATATATAATTATATATTGTTTTTGTGATTAATCACTATGCTTTAATTATGTTCAATTCATAACAATGAAAATGCATCCTGCATATCAGATATTTACATTACAATTCATAACAGTAGCAAAATTATAGTTAGGAAGTAACAATTAAAATAATGTTATGGTTGGGGTCACCACAACATGAAAAACTGTATTAAATGGTCACATCATTAGGAAATTTGAAAACCACTGGCCTAGTGCATCAAGGACCTCAAGGATTGTGATTGGTATTGTTAAGTTTGAAATTCAGAATCACAGAGATATGCTTTTTATTAGGAAAGTGGAGCAGTGTGGGGAAAGTAGGGAGAACTAGGGGTGATGGGTGAGAAGGGAAGAAGGGGTGAGGGAGTGGAAAGAGTCCATTCCTATGAAGGCCAGAGTCTTGCCTCTAACTCCCCTCTGCACTCCTTCCTTGGGGGAAAGGTTACATTTTGTTTACTGGTGAAGGTATGGTTCTCTGTCTCACAAAATGACAAAACTTATAAAAAATAAGTTTCTAAACAGAACCAACTTGGTCTAGAAGAGTATGCTAAGGAGAGGGTGGGAAAGCTTCTCTGGACTGCCTGGCTTTGATCTTTGCTCACTTGGTCTTCCCTCCATTGGAGGGAAAGAAAATGAACACTTCTTCACAACCTGTTCAGTGCAAGTGCTTTTGACTCAGCTTACCTAATTTTCCCAGAAGGCCCTGTGAAGTTGCAGCATCCCTATTTCACAGTTGGGGAAACTGAGATATCCCACAGTTGCTCGGCTGGGAAATGGAGGTCTGAGCCCAGATGCCAAGGCTGATGCTTTTAACCCCGTCACCTCAAGCCCTGGGAGCCTCTACTTTACAAGATGGTTGTAAGACTGATGGGCCCACAGGAAGTTTCTCTCTGGATCCTCTCTCCATCCCACTAGTGTGTATTGGCCACTGTGAGCATATTTCCAAAGCTCCAGACCAGCCCCTTGGTTTGAAAAGATTAGTGTACGCAGAAGGCACAAGATGACTGAAAGTCAGAACCTACTAGAATGGCACCAATAGAACTTTCTGCAGGGATACAAATGTTCTATACCGATGCTATAAAATATGGTAATCACTAGCCACAGGGGATGGTCTATTTGAAATATGGCTAGTATATCTGTCAAACTGAATGCTTCCTTTTATTTCATTTTAAATAATTGCATTTTAATTTAAATATTCACAAGAGGCTAATGGCCTCCATATTGGACGGTGCAGGGAAAATTTAGGACTCTTCGCCTCTGGGCTTTTTGCCAACCATGTGCTTCCCAGAGCTCCCTTCCATAGAAATGTCAGGTTTAAGATCCACTCGCCTCTGACTTTTCTGAGCACAGGGGTGAGAAAGCCTCTTGGATAAGCTAAGTGCATAGAAGATCCCACCATTCATGTTTCCAGTCAGACATAGGTCATTAAAACAATCCACACATACACACGTGTGTTGAGATCCTGCTGTATCCCAAGCCAAAACTGGGTGTGGGTACCATCCCTATACTGGAGGAGCTCAAAGGATAATGGGAGCAGCTAAAGAATAACAATAATGAGGATCTAATAGTAGTGATGATGATGATGAAGGTAGTGATGATGGTGAAGGTGATGATGAATGATGATGCTATTGATGACAAGGTCAGTATAGAGGAGATAAGAATATGAACTTGGGAAACCAAGATGGCAGCATAGGTGAACACCTAAATTGATGTTTCGCACAACCATTTCAAAATTATAGCTAAAAGACATAATGGACATCATCCAGAACAACAGAAAAGCTGGCTGAGTGGAAATTCTACAACTAGAAGAAAATAGAAGGTCTCACGGAGACTCAGAGAAGCTGCAAAAAGCTGAGGTATGGAGACACATGTGTGGAGAGGACAGGTGGCACAGTGCCTCGCTGGCTTCCTCTAGCAGGAGGGAGACAGAAACTCCCAACTGCACTGAACCCCAGTTCCAGGCCAGACTCATGGGTGGAGGGGTGGGGGGGACTCTAGACTCTCAAAAAAAGAAAAAGGGGGAAGAGTGCACGGAAACTCAGTGGAACCGTGAAAGGCAGAGGGCTGGAGGCACGTATGCCAGTGCGCGCAGAGAGAACTGACTGCTGATTGTGCTGCTGGCTTTCTCTAGTGGGAGGAAGACAGAACATCCCAACTGCACTGAACTCCAATTCTGACTGCACTGAACCCTAGTTCTGGATGAGACTCATAGCGGGGGACTCTAGATTGTCAAAAAACAAAAAGGGGAAGAGTGCACAGAAACTCAGGGGAGCCAGAAAGTCAGAGGTCTGGAAGTGTGCAAGCTCCAGTGCACACAGAGAGGGCTGCAGCGATTGCTGAGGGACACTGGGACTCAGGAGCTTCATAGGGCAGGCTGACAGGAATCCAAGGCTGCCTGCTCAGCCTTGAAACTCTGACCCATTCAAGCCGAGTACAGAAGCTTTTGCAATTTCGCAAGTCTTGAATCATAAGGCTGCCTCCAACACAGAAGTTTTCCCAGCGTAGACACAGCTGATCCTCACAATTGGCTTGGAAGTCAATTCCCCCGAGTAATACAAACAACAATCAAGACTTAATTACAACAAGGCTGTACACACAGTCCACAAAGCAGTGCACCAAGAGTGTCCACCTCATGTTACTGGGGAGGCAGAGCTATTGGACCATATAAGACACTTAGCACACAAAGCTACTCTATCAACACAGGGCAACAGCAAAAATGCAGAGACAAAGAAACAGATCATAAATGAAAGAAATGGAGGAAAACAAACAACTGGATATAGACTTCAAAACCATGGTTATAAGGTTTTTCAAGAATTTCCTAGAAAAGATAGATAAATTTAGTGACACCCTAGAGAAGATTAAAAAGGACCAACTGGAAATTAAACATACACTGACTGAAATAAAAACTATTATACAGAGACCTAACAGCAGACTAGAGGAACGCAAGAATCAAGTCAAAGATTTGAAATACAAAGAAGCAGAAAACACTTAACTGGAAAAGAAAAAAGAACCCCAAAATTTAAAGTTAGTGTAAGGAGCCTCTGGGACAACTTCAAGCATACCAACATCAGAATTATGGGGGTGCCAGAAAAAGAAAGAGAGCAAGATAATGAAAACCTACTTGAAGAAATAATGACTGAAAACTTCCCCTACCTAGTGAAAGAAATAGACATACAAGTCCAGGAAGTGCACAGAACCCCAAACAAAAGGAATCCAAAGAGGACCACACCAAGACATATCATAATTAAAATTCCAAGAGCAAAAGACAGAGAGAGAATATTAAAAGCAGCAAGAGGAAAACAGTTAATTACCTATAAGGGAGCACCCATATGATTGTCAGCTGATTTCTCAACAGAAATTATGCAGGCCAGATGGGAGTGGCAAGAAATATTCAAAGTGATGAATAGCAAGAACCTACAATCAAGATTACTCTACCCAGCAAAGCTCTCATTCAAAATTGAAGGTCAGATAAAAAGCTTCACAGATAAGAAAATGCTAAAAGAGTTCATCATTACCAAACTAGTATTATATGAAATGCTGAAAGGTTCTCTTTAAGAAGAGGAAGAAGAATAAAAAGGTAAAGATAAAAATTAAGAACAACAAATACATATCTATCAATAGGTAAATCTAAAAATCAAGTGAATTAAAAATCTGATGAACAGAATAAACTGGTGAACATAATAGAATCAAGGGCATAGAAAGGGAGTGGACTGACAATTCTCAGGGAAAAAGAGGTGAGGTGGGTATGGGGAGAGACTGGACAAAAATTGTATGGATGGGGACAGTGGGGGACGTAAGGGCAGAAGGTGGGGTGGGAGCATGGTGGAGGGGAGCTATGGGGGGAAAAGAGGAACAATTGTAATAATCTGAACAATAAGGATTTATTAAATTTAAAAAAAGAATACGAACTTAGAGTCACTGGATTCAAATCCATATTCCACCATTTACTATTAGCTAAGAGATCCTGGGCAAGTCATTTGGCCTCATTAATCCTTAGATATCTCCTTGAAAAATAAAGTTAATAAAAGCTTGACTCCTTAAGGTAGCTGAGAGCATTAAATAAAATTTGTAGTGTGCATAGCATAGCCTAACATGTAGGAAGGAGTGAATAAATGTTATTTCTTATTATTACTCACTATCATTTATTCTGGGCATACTATTTCCCAAGTTCATGTCTTAAACAATCTCAGTCTTCAAACTGACTTGGTTCCCATTCCCATTTGACAGATAAGAAGACTGAGACTCAGATCAGTTTAGAGAATTTGCTCAGGTTCTGAGTAGTGCTGTGATTTGAGCCCCAGTCTACATGACTTAAAAACATGTGAAATTGCTTACCCGCCCAGTAAGCTACAAATTAGAAATGATAGAGGCTCTCAACATGGAATTGTGGGAAGAGAATATTTTGGTGTGTACCATGCACCATCTGTGCAAGTTGGAGAGAGAAGTCACTTCATTTCTTGGATCCTCAGGACGATTTCAGTCCCTGGGTCATTGTGCAGATTATATGGAATTACATGGGTGAGCATATAAGACAGTCCATGCACTGAAATTGGGACTCAATCATTTTTTTTCTTTTGCTCTGGTGGGTTTATTTCTAGCTGACAGGGGAAAGATGTTTGTAAAGACAAGAATCAGGGGGTAGAGCGGGGGGTGGGGACAGACACAGAGGCAAAGAAGCAATGAACAGACTGTCCTGCTACAGTGGGAAAGCAGGGGAACTTGGGGAGGAGGGGCCTATAGGAGATCAATCCAAGGACTTCTATGCATGTGTGTGTGTGGATAGCCAGTGGGTACAGGGCAATGGGGGAAGGCAGAGGGGGTGGGGGATGGATCAGGACATGTATGGGAGGATGGAGAGGGCAATAAAGGAAAAAATAATAAATAAACAAACAAACAAACAAATAAATAAATAAATAAAAGACAGTCCATGTAAAAAGTGTTACGTGGAGCTGGTATACATGGAACACTCAATAGAAACTCACATTACCAACATCAAATCATTAGCGCAAGCCTGGCACACAGTGCTCTACAAATGCTCCCCCCACACACACATTTTTCTCCATGCCCCACCCTTTAATGACACCCAGCACTAACCTCCGAACCCCTTTATCGGAGTGCGACTAAGGCAAATGTGATTTTTCCCTCTACAACCTCTGGCTGCCTGGCAAGGTCGTGGTGAGGAGGGAAGCAGCTCCTGAGAGCTGTGTTCTGCAGGGTCATGCCACGCCTCTGCCACAGACGCTCCCAGGGGCAGGGGTTGGGGGGAACGACGGGTGGGAATGGGGGTGCAGAGACCCTCCCAGAGACTCTGAAACTCCTGACAACCAGCCGGGGTCAGAAGCACCGGGAAGAGAGAGGGTATTTATAAACCTGGCACCGGGGACTGAGCCCTCAGCAACCTGAGAGGGGAGCAGCCTCCCCACCCTCGGGGAAATCAAAGAGGAAAAACACCAACACATTCCAAGCTTAGGCACCCAGCGAAGCCGCAGAGGGCGCATCCAAGTCCCTTCTAAATTTAGAACATTCGGCCCAACCAGTCCTCCAGCTCACCTGACATCTCTCCCCATGGCTGGACCGGGATGTTCTTCCGAGAGCCAGGGACACAGATGGGAGCCAGATCCCAACCCACGCTGCCTCCATTTCTGTTCCATCAAACCGCATGCCAGGACCTCCCTGGCTTCGTCACTCACACCTGAGACAGCACCAGGCCAGAGGAAGGGATCTGCAGTCAGAGTTGGGAGTTCACATGTCGGAGCTGGCTGCTGACTCGAACCAGCCCCACATCTTAGACCAAGTGTCTCCAGCTTCCTACGTCTCAGCGACCTATTTGCATTGTGATAGAACCTTTACCAGCAACTCCATTTCATTGTCTCTTTCAAGGGAAGAACACGCTTTGCCAGGGACTCTCCCAGTCCATAATCTCAGTTTCTCTACCTTTCAGAGGGGGAAATTGCACCTCAGAAAAATTCTGTGACTGAATCCAATGGCAAGGACATAGTGCCCAACATAGGGGCATATGGTGAGCCCCCAAACTGTGTGGCTGAACCAATATGCGAAATGGCACCAGCAAGTTCCTTTAACGAGTCTCTGTTTATTTGTTTGTTTGTTTTTACTAATTTAAACCCATTTATTTAAATATTACTTATGTGTTTCAGTCTCTATTTTTAGTCTAGAAATAAAACCAGGGGCCATGGTAATTGTAATCAAAAGGTATTTCTCTATCCTTACCCATCTACCATTGAGTAGAATCTAGCCCATCTTTAAACACTTCCTGCTATTCTAGCACCACTATCTCCATTAATAATCATAATAATAATAGTTAAAAGCACTTACTATGCAAGGACATTGGGTTAAAGATTTCACATGAATTATATAATTTAATTCAATTCTTAACAGTATACATATATATTAGAACCAAGGTTCATTTGACACAACAAAAACATATATAAAGCAGCAATATCAATACCAATGATTTTATTCTCTCATTAAATCCTCACCTTCCTAGTTGGACTTGCAGGGGCCTGAAGAACACGCCCCTCTTGGATACGGCATGGAATCTGCCATGTACCTCTCGTGGCAGCTTCAGTTTAATCTCTCTACGGGAGGGTCACTAGTTGTCCTGCACTCTGACGTGATGTCACTCTGTGCTCCACCAGCCACCCCAACTGGGAAAGTACCTGTCCCCATTTGTGCTACATCCTGTTTCCCTGGGTACAAACCACTGTCACTGTGGGCACTCAAAGCCTTCCCAAGTTAATTGTGTAGCCGTCCTTGAGTCTCTGTGCAGGTTTTGTTGTAGGAATTCAGCAAGCATTTGCACCTCACATACTGACCCTTGTGCATGGACCAAGCTTCTGGAACTGGGCTCAATCTTCCCTCAATGTTTCTTTCCCACAGATCTTGAGCAAATAAGTCCACGAGTCCTCTACCATCCTCTAGACTTGTCCGGGCATTTTTTACTTTGGGATGAACATAACGGTTTGCACTGCCCAGCTGGGACTTCCACTCAGAAGATCCAGCTGCAGACCAACCTTGTCGAGGCTCAAGTCTTTGGGTTAGCGCCTCAATATTAGCTTGGTTTTATAATGCCTCACCCAGAGCCCCTCGCTGCTATTGTGAGAAACCCTACGTATTGCTGAGACAACTGGTTGGCACTAGGAGTGTTTCTTTGCTCAGGGTGATAGTTCTGTAAGCACTTGATGACTTAGACCAGTAGTTCTCAACCTTCCTAAGGCCACGACCCTTGCATACAGTTCCTCATGTGGTGGTGACCCCCAGCCATGAAATTTTGCTACTGTTATGGATTGTGATGTAAATATCTGCATTTTCTGATGGTCTTAGGCAACCCCTGTGAAAAGATCGTTCGACCCCCAAAGGGGTCCCAACCCACAGGTTGAGAACCGCTGGCTTAGACTAACTTTCCTTCTTGTGCCATGCACTCACCAGGTAGGGAAAGGATTAATGTGAGGTCAGGCTCACCACTTCATCTCTCCAATTCCATGTCCCCACAGCCTGGGCTCCTTGGAAGGAAGGTGAGTTCTGAGCCAGGAACTCTGAAGATGTGCGTGAGCTCTGCACATATTTGAAATGAAGAAGTGTCCCCCAGCGTGGACCGAGCATCATAAACGGTGAAAACAGCCTGGCCTCTGAGACCAGCAAACACAGCACTGCCAAGATGACAACCGGCTGATGAAGTATTCTTGCAGGAAGCAATCCGGGCCACTGGGCTCCCGGCTTCTGAGTCAGCAGCCCTGGCTGCTGCTTCATACTCACCACAAAACTGTACATGTTTGAAAATTTGGTGACATCTGGAGTTTCAGTCTTAATAAGGCTGCTTTTGGCATTTCCCTTCTTGGCATGGAACTGTTTCTGGGTATTTTTCAAACTTGTATATAGGGAATTCCATAGAAAATCCCCTAAACTGAGTCTTACCAAAGCCCTCAGCTTGAAATTCCATGAGTTGCACAGTTGTCTCACAGTTTGAAGGGTATACACCCCGAGAAACACTGACCAGAGACCGTGGTGGTATGACGCTAAGCTGTAACTAAGCAGAACCATCTCCCTCCACCTGCTACCTTCAGACCCAGCTCTGCAATGCACCAGGTGTGAACTTGGCAAATTACTTCTCTACGTTTCTCTTATTTCATCTTAAAAAATGGGGGGAGGAGATCATGTGCATGGCTAAGAGCATAACCAATGGACATAGACAGTAGTGGGGTGAGGGCATGTGCTGGGGGGTGGGAGCGGCCATGAGAGATCAATGGGGGGGAAGGAGACTCATGTAATACTTTTAACAATAAAGAATTTAAATTTAAAAAAATTGGGGAAATGCTGATTTTCTGATAATAACCATTCTGATTAGTGCGAGATATCTCATTATAGTTTTGATTTTCACTTCCCTGATGATTAGTAATGTTGAGCATCTTTTTATGTCTGTTGGCCACTGTATGTCTTCTTTGAAAAATGTCTTTTCATGTGCTCTGCCCCTTTTTGATCGGGTTGTTTATTTTTTTATTACTGAGTTATATGAGTTCCTGATGTATTTTGGATATTAACTCCTTATTGGATATGATCTCTCACATTCAGTAGGTTGTCTCTCTGTTTTGTTGACGGTTTCCTTTGCTGTGCAGAAGCTTTCCCTTACTTGAGTGGATGTATCCAAAAATACATTACTCAGACTCATGTCAACTAGTTGACTTCTTATGTTTTCTTCTAGGAGTTTCATGGCTTCAGGTCTTACATTTAAGTCTTTCATCCATTTTGAGTTTATTTTTGTACTAGTATATGTGCAAGTGAGTGGCCTCATTTCATTTTTTTTAGCATTTTCCCCAGCACCACTTGTTGAAGAGACTGTCATTTCTTCATTGTATATTCTTACCACTTTTGGTATATTAGTTGACCATACAAGCTAGGGTTTATTTCTGTGCTCTCCATTATGTTCCTTTGTTCTATGTGTCTGTTTTCGTGCCAGTATCACACTGCTTGATTATCATAGCTTTGTAATATATTATTAAAAAGCCAACAATAGCCCTAACCAGTTTGGCTCAGTGGATAAAGCATCAGCCTGCAGACTCAAGGATTCCAGGTTTGATTCTGGTCAAGGGCATGTACCTTGGTTGTGGGCACATACCCAGTGGGGAGGGTGCAGAAGGCAGCTGATCAATGTTTTTCTCTCACTGATGTTTCTAACTCTCTATCCCTTTCCATTCTTCTCTGTAAAAAATCAATAAAATATATATATTTTTAAAAAGTCAACAAATAACATGTGTTGGTGAGATGTGGAGAAAAGGTAACCCTTGTACACTGTTGGTGGGACTGCAAACTAGTGCAGCCACAGTGGAAAACAGTATGGAGTGTCCTCAAAAAACTAAAGATAGATATACCATACAACCCAGGAATTCCACTTCAGGGTATTTATCCAAATAAAATAAAAACATTTATTTGAAAAGATAGATGCACTCCTGTGTCCATTACAGCACTAGTACAATAGCTAAGATAGGAGAGAAACCTAGGTGTCCATTGATAGGTGAGTGGATAAAGAAGATGTGGTGTATATATATATACAATGGAATATTAAATAGCAATAAAAAGGAATAAAATCTTTCCATTTGTGACATGGATGGATCTAGAGGATATTATGCATGCTAAGTGGAATAAGTCAGGCAGAGAAAGACAACTACTATATGGTTTAACTTATCTGTGGAATCTAAAAACAAAAGAGAAACAGATGTATAGAAACAGAGACCAAAGGGATGGTTACCAGAGGGGAAGGTTGGGGGATGAGTAAAAAGGAGAAGAGAAATATAGTCGTAATACTATGATGAGTTTACATGGTGACAGATGATTTCTAGAATGAGTGGGGTAATCACATTGTAAGTATGAAATTGTCAAATCACTATATTATACACCTGAAACTAATATAACCAACATAATATTGTATACCAACTAAACTTAAATAAAAAAAAATAAAATAACCTTCAAAATGTAGGAAATTATATGAAAATTAGTGCCCCGGTGCACAGATTTGTGCACACTGAATGGAAGTTAATTGAAAGGTGGCTGGTGAAGCAGGACTGGGGGAGATGGGCTGGACATGCCCTGGAGCTAACCTCCCACAGTCCCTCCCCAGCAGGCAACACCTGGGGTGGGGCCGTGGCTCGAAGGGCAGGGTTCCTCCATCAGGTGGGGTCCCTCCACCAGGTGGGGTACCTCTGCCTGGCCTGTTGAAAACAGCTCTCCAACATCCCCTGAGGGTTCCTGGATTGCAAGAGGGCTGTTCTTGGGTTCTCGGGTGAACCTCCTCTCTGGTTCTGGGGTACATTACTGGAGAACTGCTCCTGCCCAGTCACCACAGTTGGGCAGCTCCTGCATTGAGCATCTGCCCCCTCGTGGTCAGTGCATGTCATAGCTACCAGTTGGAGTGTCTGCCCCCTGGTGGTTATTGCACATCATAGCTATCGGTCAGATGGTTAGACAGTCACTTAGCCTTTTAGATAGATGATAGATAGATAGATAGATAGAGCACTTACAAATTAATGAAATACTTAGATATTCCTAAAAACGTAAGAACTTTTTGTTTGTTTGTTTTGTCTTTGTTAATCCTTACCTGAAGATATTCTCTCCATTGATTTTTTTTTTTTTTTTTTAGAGAAAGTGGATGGCGAGGAAAGAGAGAAAGGGGGGAAGGAAGAGTGAGAAAGAAAGAGAAGGAGATTGGTTGCCTCCCATTTATGCCCAACAGTGGGTGGGAATCTAACCTGAAACCCAGGTACTTGCCCTTGACCAGGAATCAAATCCATATCCTCTATGTGCATGGGCCGATGCTCTAACCACTAAGCACACCAGCCAGGTCACCTAAAATATAAGGACTTTTAAAAAGCCTAACTGCAGTGTCATCATCCCATGAAAATATTACCGACAATGCGATGATAATTCACACACACACTTGATTTTTACACACCCAAGATCAAAGCAGACCTAACTTTTATTTAGAAAAGAGAAATAGTTATTTTTAAAAAACTTTTTTTTAGATAAAACAGCCATTTCTCCCTTCCTCCTACAGGAAAGATTTCGTTTCATTCACTTCAACTTCATTGAGTACTAACTCTTTGCAGGCACCATGGAAAAAGAAAGGGACAAATAAGGTATATTTTCCTGAGAATCTCATTCATTCATGTGCTCATTATTTTATATATTTATTCATTCAACAAACATCATCTTAGTTTTTCTCTGTGGGAGGCACAAAAATGCTGAAGATTCAAAATTGGTTTTTGCCCTCACGTAACCTCACAGTGTAAAAGCAACATTTTGAATTGCAATATCATTTAATATTAATTCCCACTGCTTTAATGATAGTATCCATTCTGGCAGTGTGAGCACAGTATACAGAAATCAGAATGTGGGTAGCATGGTGTACTTGAAAGAATCTAAGCCCAAATGACTAAGCGAATGTCACCAGCAGGAATGAGTGGACATGATGTGCCTCCTGATATGATAGGCTGGGAGAGACATAACATCGCTTCTATGATTTTCTTGCCAAAACATGTAGCTTGAGTTTAATAGTGGACAAAGATGACTCAAACCCAAATTGGGGGCATTTTACACGCTATAACTAGCCCATTATAAGCTCGTCAAATTGTCAAGGTCAAGAACATCTCCTAAAGGTGAAGATGCTCTTCCCTATTAAAGGAGAATACAGAGAAGGAAATGTGAGGCATGATCCTGGGTTGGATTCTAGACCAGAAAGAAAAAGGACATTTGTGAGACAATCAGTAAAATCTAAATAATTAGATCATAATACTGTTGTTAATGCTAATTTTCTGATTTTTATAATTGAACCATCATTTGGGGGATCTCGGTGAAGGGTATGTAGGATTTTTGCAACTTTTTTTTGTAAATCTGAACTATTGCAGAATGAAAAGATAAACACAGAGACACTAAGCTGGAATCCCTGCTCACTGCTTACCACTGTGTGTCTTGGGGTTAAGTCACTTCGCCTCTCTGAGCCCATTTTCTCTCCTATTACATGAAGTCATTAAAAAAAATTGGGTATAAAAATACCTTGTAAGTAAACTAGTCTGAAATAAATATTCAATGCTGCATGTTACGTCTTAATCCTAAAAAAAACAAAACAAAACCTTAGAAGACATATCTGAAGCCAAGCGGAGGGTGTGTCGTCACAAAACATCACAGATGAGGGGGGCAGAATTTGAATCTAGCTCTATTTGATTCCAAATGCCATGCTCTTCCTGCTTCCCCAGGGGTTTAGCTCTGATGATAACACGATGAACAACACAAGACTGGGAGGAAAGACTCGCAATCAAACAGGAAACGAGGCCAAGAGTAGATACCATCTTAAAGACACAACCAGAAGCCTTCTAAAAAGAACTGGCAACCACAGGTGTATTTCAGCAGGAATTGTCCGCCAGGTCTGAATTTTCTCCTCTTTGTCAGGAACGGCTTGTCACCGTCCAAAATGGCTGTGAGAGCAGCTCGCGTCCTCTCTTTGAAAGTGAAAGTGGAAACAAGTGTGTCTGCACAGGTGGCATCCTGGGACAGGGAGTGTGCCAAGAAGCTAAAACCCATTGGGTCCCCCGGTCACCTCAAGACAGCCCATTTGCCATCTGTCCTGGCAGAGCCAAGAGCTCCATGTTCAAGGAGAGCTGGAAAGTCTCAAGGACCTCCCTTCCCCACCCTGGCCCAACAGGCATGTCCCTGCGTGTCCTATTCTGTGTGCCTGAGAGCGTGCTCCTCTGCCCACAGTGGCTAAACTCAGGAACTCCAACCACCCTACAGCCACAGATGATTTTTTAAATATATTTTATTGATTTTTTACAGAGAGGAAGGGAGAGGGACAGAGAGCTAGAAACATCGATGAGAGAGAAACATCGATCAGCTGCCTCCTACATACCTTCCACTGGGGATGTGCCTGCAAGCAAGGAACATGCCCTTGACCAAGATAGAACCTGGGACCCTTTAGTCTGCAGGCCGATGCTCTATCCACTGAGCCAAACAGGTCATTTTTAAGGCACTTAATCCATGAGGTTATTAAGTTACACCCCACAAGTCACCATATGTCTTGGGGTTTCCCACCTGGGTTGGATCTCCTGGCACTGCTTGAATTACAGCAGTTTGGATGTCAGTCCCTGAAGACAGTGTGAGAAGACCCTGCCTTCCTCCCAGCTCCCTCTCCCTTCCCCCAGGTTTCCATTGTTTTTAAGGGAAAGGCGAGGAGATGGATATCAGGAATCAGCATATATGAAACACCTGCCGCGTGCCAGCCCTCTTCTGGGTACTTTCTGCATGTAGCTCACAAAAACTTCCTAATAAACTGTTGTAGGCGTTAGCGTGCCCATTGTACAGATTAGGACATCAAGATCATGTCATTTATTGAAGCCAAACTAGAGATTTAAATGCAAAGTTTTCTGACTTCACATCATGATCTCTCCAGTTGCTTCTCTCAGCAAAATCTCCCCACATTTCTTTCAAAGTGACAGTCTTGGAGGAGGAATTGGCATTGATTCATATACACCTTGACCCATCCCCCCAACCTGGTGCCCTGGACGGTCCCCTCCCCGTCCTTAGACAAGATGGCAGCTGCCCTCCAAAAGTGCACAGAGTAGCCCTGCCACCTGCATCCTGAACCTCCGACAGTGGACCTTGTCCCTGTTGTCCATTCTGTTACAGGTGCTGGCTCTTGGCTAGTACCCCAGGCTCCTCTGCTCCTGCATGCTGACCTTGACTTGGCTCTCATGCTCAGCCCAGCTTAGGGAGAGACCCACTCCATCCGGGTCCAGTGCCACCACATCTACATCTCCAGGAAGGGCTCTGGAGGATGGAGAAGTATAGACTTCAGTGGAAACCTCAGAACTCAGTGTCTGATGGGGCTGTGCTCCAGGAGAAGTGCTCCAGTCTCAGACACGCACAGTTAACCCTCACGATCACCCTGAGAGAGGCAGTGTGAGCCCACATGCAGGCAGGACAGTGAGGAGGAGAGGAGGACGTGCCAAGATGGCCGGCCAGGAAGCCTGTCTGGGAATGACGCTCCAGCTGGCTACCCGCAGAGATGGGTTCTCATCTGAGACCAGAGGGACTTGACCGCATCCTGTCCATCTTCTTCCTGAACACAGGTTTGTGTGTGCTTGCACCAAAACATACCCGTGTAGAGTCCCATGACTGGCATGTCCCAGCCTCTGCCCATGACATTTGCCAGCATTGAAGTACTAATATGGTTACTACTGATGCAATAGCAATGCTGTGCCAATACTGGTCCTAAAGATGTGTGTGTATTTGTGTGTGTGTATGAGTGTGTATGAGTGCACAGGTACATGTGTGTATGTAGGTAACCATCTAATTCCGTATTTTCAATAATTCTACACATATAATCTCATACATATATGTAAAGCTCATTTCATCACTAAAGAGTGATGATGTGCTCACAAGTGTTCTAAACATTTCATATGTAGATAAAATAGCATGTATATATCCTTCATAGATTTGTATAAATCATTTAAAATCTCACATACATATACACATATGTAGAAATCATATTAAATCATTAAACAATTACTATCTACTCCAAGATGACATATAGAAAACTGAAACACCCATCAGAAAGAATATATGCATCCCTATGTTCATAGCAGCACAATTTACAATAGCTAAGATCTGGAAACAGTCCAAGTACCCATCAGTAGACGAGTGAATTAAAAAAAACTGTGGCACATTTATACCATGGAATACTATGCAGCTGTAAAAAAGAAGAATCTCTTACCTTTTGAGACAGCATGAGGAACCTGTGGAGTGAAATAAGTCAGCCAGAGAAAGACAAGTATCACATGATCTCACTCATATGTGGAATTTAGTTAACAAAACAAACTGATGAACAAAAATAGATCCAGAGACATAGAAGCATGGAACAGACTGTCAAATCTCAGAGGGAAGGTGAGGTGGGTGGGAGGAAGGGAAGAAAACAACCAAAGACCTTGCAGGCATAGATGCCTAACCCACGGACACAGACAATAGTGTGGGGAAGGCCTGGGGTGGGGAGTGGGTGTGGGCTAGAATGGGTCAGTGGGGAAAAAAGGGGGACATGTGTAATACTTTCAACAATAAAGATAACTTTAAAAAAATAAAACAGGAACAAAAGAAAAGTTTTTATCAAAAAAATCCAAGAAAGCCGAAACCGGTTTGGCTCAGTGGATGGAGCGTCGGCCTGCGGACTGAAGGGTCCCAGGTTCAATTCCGGTCAAGAACATGTGCCTTGGTTGCGGGCACATTCCCAGTAGGGAGTGTGCAGGAAGAAGCTTATCGATGTTTCTATCTCATCGATGTTTCTAACTTTCTATTTCTCTTGCTTCCTCTCTGTAAATAATCAATAAAATATGTTTAAAAATCTAAAAAAAAAGATTACATATATATATATATACATAATCTCATTTATATAAATCTTATATATATAAATTTATGCATATACATAAAAAATCTCATTTAGTCATTAATAGTGACTATATGTTATCAACTGTTCTAAAAAGTATATATAACATTTCATATGTGTATATATAGATATATCTATATATATGTATATATATATATAGATATATCTTGCTGCAAATCCCATTTAACCATTAAAAGGCTATATGTCAAAAACTGTTAGAAATATTATACATAGAATTTAATTTAATATGTTAAAGTCATTTATATAATTAAAGAAACCTCATATATACATACACAGTTATATACAGGGAGTCCCCCCCAAAAAACAAAATGTATACACACTTTAACAGCTGGTAGCTCAATGAATATTTCTTTTTAGATTTAACCCATTGACATTAATTATTATTCAAAGTGTACATACATTTTTTTGGGGATACCCTGTATGTACAGTGAAACCTCATTTCTCAAACTTGATTTTTCCCATTAGAAATAGTGTAAATTGAATTAATCTGTTCCAAACCCCCAAAGGATTTCGTTTTACCCTTTCTTATATATAGTACATGTTTATTGTAGTGTTTATAGACACTTTAAAAACAAAAAATAATATGAAATATAAATGAAAATTTAACAAAAAGGAAAGGAAATGTACAGTAACAATGAAAATTTAACAAAAATGATAAGCAGGGGAGAACCAAGATGGCGGCATAAGGCATACACCTGTACGTGCTGTCTCTGGCAACCACACCAAAAACTACAACTAAAAGACAAAACGACTGTCCCCCAGAACCACGGGAAAGCTGGCGGAGTGGAAGTTCTACAACTAGAAGGAAAGGAAAAAGTGCATTCAGACCTGGTAGGACGTGCAGAGGCTCAGAAAGGCAGAGGTACGGAGAGGCGCACGACTCCGGCTGGCTGGTGTGCACTGTTGTTTTTCAATTGGGAGGGAGTTACAAGTCCCCGACTCTCTGAACTCCAGTTTCCGGCGAGATTCTGGGAGAAACTGGACTGTCTGCCATCGTGTGGGAAAGGGAGGGTGGCTCTAGCAGAGGTGCCCACAGGAATCAGAACAGAACTAGGCAGAGAGGGCGGACTGGCGGCCATCGCTGTTTGCCACGCCTAGTGACTTCCTGAGACCCCGCCCTGTCCAATTTACAAACCCAGCTGAGCGGCTACTTTTGCATATAAATGGCCTGCCCTCTGGCAGCTTAACCTAACAAATTGCAACTGGGTCAGACAACTCCAAAACTTCCAAAGTCCAAGAAAAGAGGAGAAATAACTCCAAAACTTCCCAACTCCAAGCAAAGAGGAAAAATCTGCAGAGCTCCCTGTAGCTCCTGCTGGATGGCCTCAGACACTAGCTGACTTGCACCTCCTTGGAGATTCAGGAATCAGTGTACCTAGAGGTCAGTGTGAGAAGACGCCAGATTTCAACTCCTCACATACGTAAGTGAGCACCAAAGCCCCACTGGAGCAAGTTCTGCCCCATCGGGGTGTCTCTAGCACAGCAGCAAGAGAAAAACAGTTACCTACAAGGGAGCATCCATATGACCATCAGCTGATTTCTCAACAGAAACTATGTAGGCCAGAAGGGAGTGGCAGAAAATATTCAATGTAATGAATAGCAAGAATCTACAACTAAGAGTGCTCTACCCAGCAAAGCTATCATTCAGAATTAAAAGTCAGATAAAGAGCTTCACAGAAAAAGCTAAAGGTGTTCATCACCACCAAACCAGGATTATAGGAAATGCTGAAGTGTTTTCTTTAAGAAGAAGAAGAAAAAGGTAAAGATAACAATTATGAACAACAAAGTGATAACACATACCTATCAACAACTGAAACTAAAAATGAAGTGAATAAAAAAATCCGATAAACAGAATAAACTGGTGAATATAATAGAATTAGGGGCATAGAAAGGGAATGGACTAACAATTCTCGGGGGAAAGGATGAGTGAGGGGTGCAGGAAGAGACTGGACAAAAATCTTATGGATGAGGAGAGTGGCGGGGGGTAAGAGCATAGGGTTGGGGGAGAATAAGGTAAAGGGGAGCTATAGGGGGCAGAAGAACATCTGTAATAAACTGAACAATAAAGATTTATTAAAAAATAAGATAAAAGGAAAAAAATTATAAGCAACAAAAGCAAAAACACATGAGAATATTCAGAGCAGACTATTCTGAGATTTTAACAGTAATAAACTGACTCACATTCTCTCCTTTGTCACCTGAGAGATGTGTGACTCCTTATGCAGGGATCAGCATGAGAGGGTTGTCAGGTTGAGGATAGAATTGTTCAAGATGGGAGACATTTGAGAAACGATGTTTCCGTGTGTGTGTGTGTGTGTGTGTGTGTGTGTGTGTAATCTTGTTTAATTATCTAAAAATTCCCTACGAGGCAGACACAGTTGTAATCCCAAAGGCTGAGGGAGGTGATACCACAAGATACGAGGTCTCAGCTGAGCTCCTGTCACCCCGACTCAGACCTGCTCCCCCAGAGTCCAGAGTTGTCCCTGCCTCATTTGGGGACAATTCCAGCTTTCCAACTGCCTGGGTCCCAAGTCCCATCACCATCTTTGACTTCCTCTGACTCCACAACAAATCCACCAGCAGATCTTGGTCTGCCTTCAAAGCAAAATCAGGATTTCACTCCTCACCACCTCGCCATCCCCTCCCTGATTCACGCTTCTCTGGAGGGCAGATGGACAAGTGGGAGAACCTCCTATTAGCCTCCTCACGCTCACCCTGCTCTCACCTTTTGTCAGAGAGCAAACCTGTTAAAGCGGAAGTCAATGAGGCCATGCCTTTGCACATCCTCCAGGGACGCCCACCTCACCCACAGGCCCTACAGCAGGTGTCTCCCTGTGAAGACTCGCCAACGTGTTGACATCGCTGCCTTCAAGAGCCTGAACAGTTTTCTAGGTGTAATTTATGTATCTAAGATTTATTAAGAAGAGTCTGTAAGAATTCCTTTGAAGAGAACTATGCTACCCACATCACACACACACACACACACACACACACACACACACACACACCTGGAAAATATGTGAGGAGGCCTCCCTGCCATCTGAAGTCAAAGGAGAAGGGGACTTAAGTAGAGATTTGTGTGTACCCTCTAAAAAGTAGGGGACATTGTGGGTTAGCATCATGCCTGAGAAATGTCCTGGACAAGACAGGGAGGCAAACTGTCCTCCACCAGTGAGGCGTTCGCTGCTGTTCAGAAATGATCTGTTTGGGCTGAGGGTGTGAGTGTTTCCCATGAGCCACATGTGGTCCAAGGCATTGATTGTCTTGCCCTAAAGGGACCAATAGATATCAATTGGAGAAATTAGTAGTGGACTGCTTTCCTAGGCGCTGAAGAAGGAGTAATGGGCTTACATAGTTCATTTGGCAATTCTGAGACTGGCCACCATCAACTGAGGGAAATCGCCAAGCAACCCATACAAGTCGAAAGACAGAGAGAGAGAGACATCTATGAGGCCCAGAGAATGAAAATGCCCATCTGCCAACAACATTTGGTCCTTGTAAAGTCAATCTTTCTTGCTTCCCTCAATGTAACCAGAAAAGGCATGTAGGGTCAGCAAGAATGAGTGGAGCCTTCACCTGGATGCAGTTGGGAGCACTGATATTTAAATAGCACATGACCATTTTTGATTTTTGAAATGAGGCTGTGTTTGCGACTTTAAGGACCAATTATTTACCAAAAAGGTCCTGATGCTTATATGTCTTGTCGTCTAGGGTTAGGAGAGGGCTAATCCATTAAGCAGACCTCATGGGGTAGTGAGAGAAAAATAAAGTTGCTTTAGGAATTACATTCACCATTGTTCAGCATAGTGGTAAATCACTTAGTTGTTGATGTATCTGACTGACTAGGTGGGCATTTCAACCCACTTCTCTCTTTATTTTCTTCTCACTGTTGGGCAAGGGTCCTTCTGGCATGATATTGCACTAATTAGCCTCGAGAGACAAAGGTTTGGTCTTACAGATGTCCCACTGTGAAATATCCCCAAGGCCTATTAGAAGACCGGAAGCAGTCAGGAGCAAAGGCCTTTCCAGGTGTGACCTTGACTACTCAGGATGGAACCAGGACCCTGGGAAAGAGCGAAGAGGCACACCAAATGACAACTATGGCAACCACAATGACACCAGGAATAATAGAAAGAAAAAGGAAAGGGAGGCCAGCAGAGGGAAGGTCCTGGGCCGGCCCAGGCCAGCCCACAGACTGGAAGGGAAATGAACAACGAACGGTGCACCATATTCTAGGCCCTGAGGGTGTTTGTGCCTGGGTATAAGGTGTTCTCTCCAGGATTGCCCGGAGGCAGTTCAAGAATCAGGACCCGATTAACTGCCTTCTCACATTCCTGGACCCCAAGATTCTTCACAACAGGGACTGAGGAATCGTGCCTTTCTGCAGCTGTGTCGCACCCAAGATAGAGTGGGCTGGCTATGGCTGCTGGGTGGAGGGTAGAGCAGACAATGATCTTATGCAAATCCCTCTCCCAGGATTATTCTTTGCCATGAATCCCTGAAAGACCCCTCTTCCTCTTTCCTGCAGCCCTGCAAAGTCTTGGGGAGCCAGAGGCCCTCAGCAGTGTGCCCCTCATAAGAGCCATGCTGTGATGGTCCAGGCAATGCGATGGTGCCGGTGCAAGGACTTTGTGTAAGTCCACAGTGACAAATGCCAGTTAGCCATGTGTGGCGGTTTGGGTTAGAGGAGATGGAACTCCATGAAGGTTTACCCCTGTGCAAGGAAACTTTCTGTACACACCAGGGAAGAGATGAACGCTCATCTCAACCCCCTAAAAAATAAGCCTGTGCTCCCCCCTTCTAAGGTCTTTTGGAATCAAGCTGGTGCTGCCCAGTGACTAGTCGCCTGAGTAAGTAAAGCCTCAAGCCAGATGTGGGGGGCAGGCCTGTGCTCCCCAGAAACCCAGACACAACCTAGAAGCATCAGAGGCCTCAAGCCCCTGGAGGCCCCAGAAACTTCTCTGTTCAGAAACCACAGAAGCTGTTTGTGAATTTCATGCACGGGCTGCAAAGGGGAATGGGGGCGGGGAGGGGAGAAACAGGCAAACACAGACGAAGTTTCAACCTTTTTATTCAAAGCAGCTTTTCACAATGTATAAATACTGCATATTAGCACACATGAAAATACAACTTCTAAGGCACCCAGAAATGTGTTCATACACGTTACAGGACCATTCACAAAGAGAGTGTACAATTTGCTCTAGACAGTCAGCATTTGATAAATCAGATTATTATCCCCCAGTACTACACCCAGTCTCGGGAAATATTTACAACATGGTGAGAAAGGGTCAGCTGTACCTGCTTGATAAGTCTATGAAGTACTCATACTTACAAGATTCAGAACTAGTTCAAGACTCTCCCATGACAAAAGAAAACGAGTAGCCTAATTTGCAAAGTTTCCTTGGATTTTGGTGTGTGTGCTACATCCAGGATCAAACCCAAACACTCCTAGGGTGGGCTGGGTAAGTTTTTGGTAGCCTGCTTCATTATCAGAAGTTTGGTAATAAGCCTTACCACTAGAATACCACTTCTTCAGCATCAAGCATTTCTCAACCAGTTAAACGATCGATGATTTCATCATGAATGAGAATGGAGAGCATCACCTGGTGTGAGAATGGAAAGAAAATTCTTCTCACGTCATCAGGAACTGGAATGGGTCAATGTAGAACACGAGGAAGTGGAAATTTGGCAACTGCAGGATGGCTGTTGAATGTAGTCACATCTGAAAAACTCGCCCGAGGGGTTGTTATTCAGATGGAGCCGTCCACACTGGCCAGAGAACCTGGGAGAATGCCAGACCTCCACTTCTGATCATAATGGATAAAGGCTGGGACTGCACAACAAAAAAAAAACCACCTGAGATAGCGAGTTTCCATCTGAGAAACTCATCTTTCAGAGCCTTCTCCAGGTGACAACACACCCCTCTGTATGGCCAGCCAGGGGGAGCATGTAGTTGGTGGAAGCAAGCAGTTTCTTTGTGCCTTGAAGCATGCACATCTCTATCTAGATGTGCCTATGATCTATGAAACTCATGCTTTGTTGAAATAATGAAATTCTTTGGTCCTTGGTTTTATGAAAGGCAATATTTTCACAATCCTATCAACATGGACATCAGCAAATGACTTCAAGCTGGGACTAATGGCGCAGGGACAAATTAAATACTAGATGGGAAACACTACACCCTCCAAACTTCCCAGAATCCCCTGAGCTCCAGCATCAGGTCAGGTGTGGGACTAATGAGGCATGGCCAAGCCAACAGATGCCAGAGCTGAAGCTTAAAACTAGATGTCAACTTTTCACACTGCAAACATTTGAAGCATATTCCATCCCAGTGGTAGATAAGTTGACTTTATGACTATTCAAGATGAACCAAATAGTAACTTGACTTTATCCATGCTATATTCTCTGTCTCAAAATCATCTTTAAAGCGAAGGTAAGGAGAATCAGGTGGTACTGTGACCAACCGAAAAGAATCATAATTTTAAGGGAATATAAGTCCAATTTTTAGTTGGTTTTACTAGGTCCCAAGCACAGTGGACACACACCACCAATGAACTCCATGACTTGTGCTCCATTAAAACAGCCTGCGTTGGATGGATTCAGCCAATGTGTATGTTCTGCATCTAGTTTGCCTCTGCCCTGCTAAACATGGGTTTTGTATGGCTTAACACACACAGTTCATTGATAAGACACTCAGGACACATGGGAATGCTGATTGTATAACTGAAATGAACTTCAGATTGTCTACACAAGACTCACATGTAAACTTCATTAACATCTCTCAAGGAATGCTGATCTCAGCCAGGTTGGACGTTTCCAAGTCACCCCACAAGGAACATAGGGTCAACCACCAGGGTCAGGAGCAGGAAATGCCATTTGTTCAGAACAAATGATGGACCAGCAGCCCTCCCTGGGACTGTGTCTAAATCATGTGACTAGTACAAAAGTGGCTCCAGAAAACCTGTCCTTGGTTCATGTATATGGCCAAAGACAATCACCAAGGTGCCCATCTGGCCCCCGCAGCCATCAACTCAACCAAACTCTTCAGATAAGCCATAACTTACAGACTGCATGGCGTCCATCACATGGCTTACATTGCTTGGAAGAAACAACCCGTATTACCCTTTTTTTTTACAACAAGCTTAAGGCTCTGTTCACAAACTCCATCAACTGCCACACAGTGAAAATTTATGGGGAGATCTTAAACTACATATGTAGTTGTAAAGGTTGGAAAATTTACTGATCTTAATGGTAAGGCTTATTCACAAATGCAATACATTTTCAAATTACACTTCAAGAAAAAATAATTAACCTGCTCTCTAACAATATAAGAGTTTTAGAGTCTAATGGGGAAAAAAAAAACATAAAACTATTGGCACCAAACCAGTATGCTATTTTTTGAAAGAACAAGTGATATTAATGAAAAAGATTGCCTAAAACGCATATTCTAACTTACCACAGAAATATAAAAGTTTATATTCTGAAAATATATACTGTATTAAAGTCTGTAAGCATTTCAACCAAAATTTGCAGAAATAACTAAAAGACACTTATTACAACAAAAATATACATGCAAGACAACCCCCAAATGGTTTCCCTTAAATATCTACAAAGGCAAAGTGTAGATTTTTAAAGATTATACAAAACCATTTACAGAAAATAAAATAAAATACTTAAGAAATCTCATTTAGAGTCTTAAATACTGTGTATATTAGTGAGAGCATCTAAACTAATATATACAACAGACCTAAGTATCTGCATATAGAAACACAAAAGGGAAGCAAGTCTGCGTTTTAAATATTCACTTAGGAACATTTGAAGATGTTTGTATGTGTTTCTTTTTGTTTAAAAAAACTTCCACAGAAACTAGATTGTAAAACTGCATGAATGTAAATAAATTTTAAATTTTAAAAAGTTTACAAATTTCTTAAGCCAACAGTTAATAATGGGAAATGCAATTCAGCCTTAAGTCAAGGCTATTTTTAAATGTGGAAATTCAGAAATACAGTTGCATTGATCAAAGTCTATTGTGATTATTACTTTTCCATCCTCACACTACACTTTATATGGAAACAAAACGTATCCCCATGATTCAGAGAGAACATTTCCTAATTTAATCTAAACTGAACAGGAATAACATTTTAAATCATTTCTCTACTACCTTCTCATAGTTACCCAATTTCATCCTTAAAGGGTCATTTTTGATGTTTTTTGCCCACGGACATTATTCCAAAGCCAGAAGCGACTCGTGGGTACATCAGCATTAGTCGGTGGCTTCCAAATGGTGAGGAGCTCTGACCACCTTCTACAAAAGGCCTCTTGGAATGCGGCCGTTAACTCAAGTGTTTCCATTACAAGATGCTGATACCAATCTCCAGGGACTGGGGCAGAGTAGAAGAGTTCTAATGCATGGCTAACAAGATGGCAAGCAGTGGGTTGCCTAGAAGGTTCCTTGACTAAAGAGGTACTTTTAACTCCCCACCCACAGCTGTTTTTCCAACCCCACAAGTAATTCTGGAATGCAGCTGCCAAATCAAGGCACAATTCCTCAAAGACTTGCCCAGGAATTGCAGACACAGGGTGGGATGAGGTGGGGTGGGGTAAGTTGGGGCAGGGTGGGGTACAGGCAAAGCAGGGTAGAGAGTGAAGGACCCCATGGGTAAAGAGAGGGTTCTGGGATAAAAGATAACAAGTAGAAACCTAAACCCTATTTCAAGAAAGCTATTAGGACAAATCCCAACACACCCACAGATCTGGTATTTTCCATCCTAAATCAATTTGCTATATGTTACCTGGATTTCACCTATACCTGATCAAAACAACTACCCAGAAAGTGAAAAAAATCCAGAGCTTCAGTCTAAACAAATTTAACCAACTTTTGCCCAATTTGTGGAACATCCTTCTTGAATTAACAAAAAGAAACAACCAAACACAGACCATCATTTGAAACAATTCCTGTTATAACCAGAACCTAGAAATTAATGGGAATTCCACCTTAGTAATGGTTTTACATTCCTACCTTATCACCAGAGATCCTTGAAATGTTTATAGGTTTGAATTTGTGATATGTTTGAAGCTAAAATATTTCTGGTGTTTTCAGCAAGGAACAAAGATGGATACTGACTGAAAGAAAGTTCCAAACATTCTCTTCCATCTCCAAAATGAATACTGACACTGCTTCTATGGTAAACACGTCTGCCCCTACAAGGTAAACAGAAAGCAAGGGTCTCTTCCTTTAGAGGATTTAGCAATGCTACACAGATTCTCTGCCACAACACAAAGAATGAGGTGGCTTCAGAGAAGCACACATTTGCTTTCTCAAAGGAAGAGATAAAACCAAGTGGAAATGTGATAATAGCATTTAGGCAAAAGCAGGTATTTCTCTAGAACAATTCCCTATATTCTAGGTCTGCAGTTCCTACAGAATCCCATGTGGACAAAGGGAAGGGCTTCAATTTGATCTTCCTCCAAGATGGCTGTCCCATGCCGGCTCCCAATGGCCAAGGCAGCCTGGTTGGAGAAAGGCGGAAGATAAGAAGCTTCGTGAAGTCATGGAGAAACTCAAAAGCAGAGAGGCTTTCTACAGAGGAAACCAAGGCCATCTTAAGGATCAAGAGTTCAGGTAAACCTCAGATTCACTGTCTAAATGACCATGTCTCTAGTCATAGACTAGACATTCAACGTGTCTCTGAAACACAAAGCTCAGAGCCATGAGCCTCTCTGTCTGCCTGGTCATCTTCCAGAAAGAAAAAGGACCAGACAGAGGTACATAACCAACCGTAGCAGTGACTCTCCTTTGCTCAGCCCCCTGCCTCCAGCTATTCCCAACTCTCACTGCTTCACTCAACTCTCCAAGGAAGGATCATGAGAGAGGGGTGACTAAAATAGGAAGAGAGAAGACAAGTGAGCAAAGAGCCTCTGAGGACACTCAGGGGCTGCGGAGTGAAGGTAAAACTCATCCCTGGTTTCTCCTCAGAACGAGGATTCCCTCATTACACCGAGAACCATTTTACAAGCCGAGGACCTGGCACAGCGCGATTCCTTTCAGCCACAGACACTCTCCCACTTTTATCTCTCTGAATTTTATTTCTACATGGTTCCTTCTACAGCACACCAAACAGCATAAACCTCACATGGGATTTGGTCCAGGGCAGTATGAAAATAGTATCTGTGTGAAGACAGATATCATAATATATAAACAAAAATAAATAAATTAAATAAGTCTGATTAAAGAAAAAAAAACATTTTCCTAGGAGTTTATCTTTTTGCAAAACTAGCTTTACATATAATACACATAAATTATCAGAATTTCCACTTACATTGTTTTAAAAATATATATATTTAACAAAACATTCCTAAATGTACAATATCTGGTTTTGTAAATCACTCGGGTGGGTTTTAAGACCAAGCCCTAAAAGTTATACTGATTTGCATCAGAGAGGAGTCTGAGGATGGCTCTACACAATGGTTTTGCTCTTCGGTCTGGAAATTCCCTAAGATGGACTGTCTCCCTTCCCCGGATCTGCTCTTAACCAGAACGAACACGCTGACCCAGTCTCCAGAAGAGGCACTGTGCAGACGCAATCTGAGTCAGAAAAATGGGGAAACCGGTCTTCCCCTTCCTGGACTTGGATGATGTATTTCAATAAGTGAGGACAGAACCGCGCCTGGCAGAGGCCTGGGAAGATATAGCCCTCATAGCTCTCTAGCCAGGGGGGTAGGGACACTGGGGAGGCCAAGTACACTGCATTTCCCATCTGTTACACAAAGTCAAACCAATGAAGAACAACCAACGCAAACAACGAAATTAACACAACCCTAGGTATCGAGACACCTTGACAAACGCCTTGGCCGGGCTTACACTGGGCTCCGATTTCTGAAACACAGGGCAAAGCTGGAAGTCAAGTGCCCTTGATCGTTGCGGCAAGTGAGCCGGGACCCTTCAGACTTCGTAAATTTTGTCCTGCAGGTAGCTGAAGAGGGAATCCAGGCCTTTGGAGGAACTCCAGAGCTGTTTCAGCATGAGGCATTCTTTCTCGTTCACATCTTCAAGCACCGATTTCAGGAAGCTGCGGACGAGGCATTTCGACTCCTCCAGCACCTGCAGGGAAAGGCACGGGCCTCGTTAGCCGGGCACCAGGGACTCTACTCCAGAAGAACGCACTTGGCCTGTGAGGCACCAGTCAGCCTCCTGATGCCCACAGGAGGAGGAGGCTGCCTACTGCACTGTGGGTGCCCCAGGCCCCTATCCTCAGCAATGCCAGGAATGGGTTCCAGGTGGGCTGTGATACTGAGCCCACAGTCCCTGGGATGACTGAGAGGAGCCCACATCATCCCCAGCCCCAAGAGCTTTGACTTTTGCCCTAGGGCAGTGGTTCTCAACCTTCCTAATGCCTCGGCCCTTTAATACAGTTCCTCATGTTGTGGTGACCCCCAACCATAAAATTATTGCTACTTCATAACTGTAATTTTGCTACTATTATGAATCATAATGTAAGTATCTGTTTTCCGATGGTTTTAGGCGACCCCTGTGAAAGTGTCGTTCGACTCCCAAAGGGGTCGAGACCCACAGGTTGAGAACCACTGCCCTAGGGCAACATAAACTCAGTATCACTTTCTATGGTGTCATGAAAAGTTTAGAAAACACTACTTTCACCTCCTTCTGCTTTGTTCTCATTATCGGTGAGAGGGCAATAATGATACACAACTCAAGGATGGCTGGGATCACAAGTAAGGTAATGACATGAACTAAGGTTGTGAAGCATCCATCTGAGCCGCCTCAACAGCAATGCCTCTCCTTCAAGCTTAGCAGTAAGAGCTGGGGTAATAGTGGTGGCAATCACTATAATAATGAGCATAATTACTATAACTGTAATAATGAGTGAGGATAGTGAGAATAAAAATAATAGTAAAACTGTACTATTATAGAAGTAATAATAGGAGTAATGTTGTTAAAGGAGCAATAGTAGTAATGTCCGTAATATAGCAGCGATAATGATGACGATACTAACAATGCTATAGCATGATAGCAGTAATTACAGTAACGATATTAGTAATGCAGTGGTAATAATAGTAATAATAATCATAGTAATGGATAGTAACAATAATATCATCATCGTATTAATAATACCAATGCCACTACTATCACCATTAACCAATGAGGTTTATGAGCAATACTTTTCCTTCATTCTGTCACTTCTCGCTCATGATAGCTCCGTGACTAAGTAGTCTCCATAGGACAGATGAAGGCCCTGCACTCGGTAAGCGAAGTTGCCAGAGTTGCCTGATGGACATGGCTGCAAACATCTGGCTGATGCTAACAGGCTGCACTGCTGCCTCGCTCTGGCAGAGGCTCCGCTGGGAAGTGCGGCATCGGAGCCTCCCTCCTTTGGGGATAATTTGGCCTCCACCATCTTTTGCTGAGGTCAGAACGGCAGTTCCCATTCTCCAAAAGCGAGTTCACAGAAGAAAAGCAAGGTAAGAGCTCCCTTGCTCAAGCAGGCTGGGCAACGGCTGGGATCTTATTCTTCAGCCTGGGCTAGAGGCGAACAGGCAGCGAGGATGGGCTGGCAAACCAAGACTGCCTCTTTCCTCTGAAGAACACCATCTCCCAGAGGCGGTGGGTAGATTCCTTTATTGGGGGAATCAATGCAAAGCTCCTGAATTCATAAACATTAATAGGAGAGGTTGCCTTGCCGTATTTAACAGCTGGTTTCACCTGAAAACCTCCATCGCCCAAAGACCTAATGCCTCAGTGGGGCTTGGAGGCCTTTCTCCCACCTTCCTTTTCCTACTTTGTCCTTGATTGCCCTGGGCACCTGCTCACACCACCATAGGTTTGAAACTCACGTGCTCTAACTCATGCTTCTGCTTCTTCTTAGAATTTCTGCCTGCCTTTCCAAATTAGAACAGAAGTATAATTGTCATTATATGTGGATGGCCTGATATTATGTGTGAAAAGCCTTATAGACTCCACCATAACACTGTTAGATCTAATAAATGAATTCAGTTAGGTTGCAGGATACAAAACTAATATTCAGAAATACGTTGCATTTCTATATATTTAAAAACAATCCTATTTAAAACTGCATCAAAATGAATAAAATACGTAAGAATAAATTTAACCAAGGAGATTAAACACCTTTACTTAGAAAACTCTAAGGACATTGATGAAAGAAACTGAAGATAACACAAATAAAGGGAAGGATAGACCATGCTCATGGTTTGGAAGGATTAACATTTTAAAATACCCATACTATCCAAGGCAATCTACAGATTTAATGCAATCCCTATAAAAATGCCAATGACCTTTTTCATAGAATTAGAACAATAATCTTAAAAGAACGTTTTAAAATATATTTATTGATTTTCAGAGAATGAAGAGAGAGAAAGACAGAGAGGGAGGGAGAAACATCAATGTAAGAGTAAAACATCAGCTGCCTCCCCTACTGTGTCTTCAGCCTGTAATCTGGGCATGTGCCCAGTCCACGAATCAAACAACAACCCTACTGTGCACAGGACGGATGCCCAACCAATCAAGCAGACCACCAGGGCAATAATCCTAAACTTTATATAAAAGCACAAAGACCCCAAATTGCCAAAACAATCTGGAGGAATAAGAACGAAGTTGGAGGTATCATGTTCCCTGGTTTCAAACTATACTATAAAGTTATAGTAATCAAAACAGTATAGCAATGACACAAAAACATATAGTTCCATGGAACAGAACAGAGAGTCAGAAATAGACTCACAATTCTATGGTCAATTAATCTATAACAGGGGAGGCAAGAATATATAATGAAGAAATGACAGTTTCTTCAATAAATAGTGTGGGGAAACTGGATAGATACATGCATAAAATGAATATGTATCACCTTCTTCCTCCATATATAAAAATAAACTCAATACCATAAAACTCCTAGGAAAAAACTTGGGCAGTAAACTTTCTGACATCAGTCTTAAGAGATATTTTTTTGGATATGTCTCCCTGAGCAAAGGCAACAAAAGCAAAAACAAAACAAAACAAACAAACAAAAAAAACCCCACAAAATTAACCAAACTAAAGAGCTTTTGCACAGAGAAGGAAACCATCAATAAAAAGACCACTCACTAAGTGGAAGAAGATATTCACAAATGCTACATATTATAAGGGTAAATATTCAAAATATATAAGGAGCTCACAGTTTAACACACACACACAGAAAAGACCCTACAAACATTCAAATTAAAAAATGGACAGAGGACCTAAATAGATATTTCTCCATAGAGGACATACTGATGGCAAAAGGACACATGGAAAAATGCTCAACACCACTAATCATCAGGGAAATACAAATCAAAACTACAATGAGATACCACTTCACACCTGTCAGAATTGCTATTTTTAAAAAGCCAACAAATAAGTGTTAGTGAGGATATGATGAAATGGGAACCCTCATGCATTGTTGGTGAGTTATAAATTTGTGTAGCCACTGTAGAAAGTGGTATGGAGATTCCTCAAAAAATTTAAATATAGAACTGCCATACAACCCAGCAATTCCACTTCTGGGTATCTATTCAAAGAAAAGAAAACACTAATTCTAAAAGATATATGCAGCCCTATGTTCACTGAAGCATTATTTAAATAGCCAAGATATTAAACAACCCAGGATTCCATCAGTAGATGAATGGATAATGAAGATTATACACATACACATACATAAACACATAATGAAATATTATTCAGCAATAAATAGGATGAAATATTACCATTTGCAACAAAACAGATGGACTTAGAGGATTTCTATGCTAAGTGAAATAAATAAGAGAAAGATAAATACCATATGATTTCACTTATATGTGGAATCTAAAGAACAAAATAAATAAAACAGAAATAGACTTATAGTTACAGAGAACAAACTGATGGCTATCAGATAAGAGGAGAGTTGAGGGACTGGGTGAAAAAGGTAAAAGGATTAAGAAGTACAGATTGGTATTCACAAAATAGTCACAGGGATATAAAGTATAGCATAGGAAATACAGTCAATAATCTACAATAATAAAAGTGTAATATGCTAATTAGATCAGATATTGGTCCTTCTGGACATCCTTCTGGACAAAGCCGGGGCTGCGAAGGCTGAGGCAGCCGCTGCAGCTACAAGGGCTGAGCCCCTTTATATGAATTTTGTGCATCAGACCTCTAGTAGTATAGTAACTATGTATGGTGTCAAGTAATTGTCAGAGGAATCTCTACATAAATTACATAAATGTCAATTCACTATGCAGCATACCTAAAACTAATCTATACTAATAAAAGAGAAATATGCAAATTGACCATACCTCCATGATACCCATCAGCCAATCAGGAGTGAGTATGCAAATTAACCCAACAAAGATGATGGGTTAACTTGCATACACAGATGCCTGCTATGAGGGAACCACAGGAGCAGCGCTGTGGCCGGGAGCGAAGACTTGCAGGCTACTGAGAGGCCGGAAGTGAAACCAGGAGAAGGAAGGCCTATTCTTGCATGAATCTTCGTGCAACTAACCTCTAGTATAAAATAATGCTGAGTATCAAAACTAATTAAAAAATTAAAAACACAAATAAAAAATAAACAAAACACAAAAACAACATACTCAGATCCAGAGAACAAACTGATGGTTGCTCAGAGGGAACGGAGTGGGGAGATCAGTGAAAAAAGTGAAGGAGATATGAGGTACAAACTTCCAGTTATAAAATAAATAAGCCAGGGGGATGTAATTAATGTATAGCACAGGGAAGAATCCTATCAAATAAATTAACAATATGCAAATTAACCATCACTCTGTCGCACCTGCCAGCCAATCAGGAGAAAGTATGCAAATTAACCTGAACCAAGATGGCTACAGCCATGGAGCGAGCAGGAGGGAGGCTTGGGTTTCCCTGGCAATGGAGGGAGCCAAGCTTTCCACACACCCTGGTGGGCCCAGGCCTCCACTCAAGGCTACAAAGTTTCAATTATCCTATCTAATAAAAGAGTAATATGCAAATTGACTGTCATACCAACACACAATATGGCTGTCCCCAAGTGGTCAAAGATGGCTGCTCACATGTGAACACAGATGGCCACCACAAGATGGCCTGAGGGGAGGGTAGTTGGGGGGGTACCAGTCCAGCAGGGGGGGTGAGTTAGGGGTGACCAGCTGACAAGGGAGGGCAGTTGGGGGTTTACTGGGCCAGCAAAGGCGGGCAGTTGGGGGTGACCAGGCCTGCAGAGGAAGACAATTAGGGGTGACCAGGATGGCAGGGGAGGGCAGTTAGAGGTAATCAAGCTGGCAGGAGAGCAATTAGGCATTGATCAGGCTGGCAAAGAGTGGTTAGGGGGAAATCAGGCAGCCAGGCAGATGAGTGGTTGGGATCCAGCAATCCTGGATTGTGAGAGGGCAGTCAGGAATCTTTTGAGGGGTCCCAGATTAGAGAGGGTGTATGCTGGGCTGAGGGACACACACACACACACACACACACACACACACACATCCACAAATTTCATGCACCGGGGCTCTAGATGTATCTAATAAAAGAGTAATATGCAAATTGACCATCACTCCAACACACAAGATGGCTGCCCCTATGTGGTCAAAGATGGCTGACTCCATGTGAACACAAGATGACTGCCTCAAGATGGCCAGCAGGGGAAGACAGTTGGGAGGGACCAGGCCTGCAAGAGAGGGCAGTTAGGGGAAACAAGGCCCATAGGGGAGGGCAGTTAGGGCAAACAGGCTGGCAGGGGAGCAGCTGGACATCAACCAGGCTGGCAGGAGAGTGGTTAGGGGATGATCAGGCTGGCAGGCAAAAGTGGTTAGGGGTAATCAGGAAGAAAGGCAGGCAAACAGTTGGGGGCCGGCAGTCCTGGGTTGTGAGAGGGATGTCTGACTGCTCGTTTAGGCCCGATCCTACTGGACATCCCTGAGGGTTCAGACTGGGCTGAGGGACACCCCCCATCCCCGTGCATGAATTTCGTGCACCAGGCCTCTAGTCAATAATATTGTAATAACTTTGTATGCTGTCAGATGAGGTACTAGACTTATCAGGGTGATCACTTTGTAAGGTATATAAATGTAGAATCACTATGTTGTACACCCGAAACTACTATAATATTGTATGTCAACTATACTTTAACAAAAAATATTCTTTAAAATGTCTACCTGCCTATGCAGCTGACTCTAGGGTCATCAACCATCCCCATTTACCCCAGACCAGGAGTTTCCTGGGAACTAGGGGTTTTCAATGTTAAAACTAGGAGAGTCCTAGACAAATGGGCATGGTTGGTCACCATAAATCCTCAGGAAGATTTACAGAGAATCCATATAAAGAGCTAAGTGTTCATGAGCCATTCAGGACTATCACAACCCATCATTACCACTGGCATAGTCAGGCTTCCAGGGAACAGAGTTTACATACAGTAAGTGCCCAATAAAGGCTGGTGGGTTCAATCAGGAGCACACAGCAGCTCGGTTAGGGTTCAGGATAGGCAGGGAGAAGGGCGGGAGGGTCACAGGTCTGGCCTCATACACCCAGCACAGAAAGCATCCCTCGCCTTATTCTTCAAAGCTTCTTTCTCATTTCCTGAGCAGACCCTGTGGTCTTTCCTCCACCTCTCAACAGGATATTTCCACACGATGCTCAGAGTGACTTTTGTGAGATAAAATCAAGACTTAATTAAAATCGGCGCCTCTGAGGAGGTGTCATTTATTTATCTATTTTCCAGTGTGTCTTCAGAGTCCAGCGGCAATGCCTGAATGTGCCAAGTGCTCGGTGGGCAGGGAAATACAAGGACCATGGGGGCTGCTTCCTCTTGTCCCTCGGCTGGTTTCATACACTTTGCCTCATTTGCCCTTGCTTATTGTTTCTTTGAAAACTATAGATGTTTTTTGTCTGGGGAGTGTTGAGGACTTTCTTTTAAGGCAATGCCTTCTTCCCCAGAGTATAAATCTCTTCCGTGAGGTTTTTCAAATTGGAGATGATGGGGAATACTAATAACGCTGGCCATTTCCCTCCAGATTTAAGCTCTCAGCACTGAGACAAGGTATCTGGTAAATTACACAGGGCCTCTCAAGTACTCCCTACATGGCCTGTAGCAGGTCCATTAGTCTTTGTCAGCTCATTGCTTTCATCTGCAAAATGGATCTATCTCTCTCTTTTTTTTAATGACTTCACAGAGGAAGGGAGAGAGAGATCAAGAAACATCAATGAGAGAGAATCATTGATTGGCTGCCTCCTGCACATCCCCTATTGGGGATCAAGCCCACAACCCAGGCATGCGCCTTGACCAGGAATCAACCATGACCTCCTGGTTCTTAAGTCGATACTCAACCTCTGACCTACACCAGCTGGGCTCTTGCACTGACAAGAACACAGAGACACGGGACTCACCAGTGCACTGCAGGACGCCATCTCCTTGACCCGCAACATGACCTCCTGGCTGAACGTGGTTGGCCAGAAGACCTGGGACACCAGTCCCCTGCTGCACGCCTCCTGGGCAGTGAGCTTCCGCCCACAGAACAGCATCTCATTGGCCTGAAAAAGCAAAGGCAGGGGAAGGCTGAGAGCCCAGAGCTTGCTGTTGTGTTCCAGGTCTGGAAGGCCGGATCGCAACTAGGTCCAATAAGCTTTGGGAACCATAATCAAACACTACATTTATGTGCATCTTTCTGAGCAAAGGGTCCCTGGATTTCATTCAATTCCCAAAGAAGTCATGTATCTACTGTAGCTTTGTTTGCCCAATTACCCCCACCTATATGTCTGGCAGCAGACCCATCGAAGTAGGCACATGCCTCCAATTGCGTGCATTTCTGTGCTGGGGTTGACCAGATAATCTGCCCTAGATAATCAAGCTCTCTATGGGGTTTTCAACCTCAAGGCCCTGGGGAAGAATGTTTCTCCTTCTATGGTTGCAGGCAAAAGACAATGAGCCCAGGCCATTGACAGCTGTGTCCCCGCTCTGTGGAAAGGCAGGTCCACAGCGAAGGAAGAAGTGGAGAACAGGAGAACTGACTGTACTTGAATTCCTGGACCCATCACCCACCAGGGACATTCCACTCTGGACTTGTCAGTTATGGAAATCATCCTTCTTCCCCTCATAACACCAACACAGAGCAGCGTCTCTCCTGGTGACCCAGAGCTGTGCACAGACACTGCCCAGTCTTGAAAGGTGAAAAGTAACCCCTGCCTTCTGAGGGCTCCTCTGCACCCCACTCCCCAAAGAACTTCCTTTTTCTTTGAAGTTCACAGCTGTCACAGATTTCTGGGAGGACCTTCGTGGATAAGGTCCTGGGCACAAACAGAACAGAGTGCTGTCATGGCTGAAATTTACCAACAGGTGACTCTTGCACTGATAATTAGGGTGTGGTGGTCATGGCCATGTGACAGGGTCCTTATCTCTCTCAGGATGTGTCCCTACCTCCTTCACAGGGCAGACAACCCCTCTCTAATTGGCCATCCACTTGCCTCCCCTTCTTCCTTCCTGCCCATACACTTAGCTGCTCCATGACAGACATGGAAATAACAAGCTCCCTGAACCTCTGCTTCCAAGCCTGGCTTCCCCGTGTTCTGGTTGTCACCGATGGGTCATGATGACCCAAAGGACAATCTTTCATGCCAGAGTGGAAAACCTGATCAGGTCACAAGCCCACAGAATGCATTTGGTTAGCGGTTAGAAGACAAATATATGTGTCATTACACTTATTTAGGAACACCTCGGTCTCGGGAGAAATGAAAGGAACTCAGTAGAAGGAGCCAAACAGGAGGCAGTCCACAAGAAGAACAAGTCTCAAACAGCCACATTCTTGGAGTTTCAGAAATGATTGTAATGAAGGAGAAAAAGAGATAAGACTGCACAAAGTTAACATTTCTGTGACCAAGAGGATGGGGAGGAACTGGAGTGGCAGCGAGCTGGGGCAGGACACAGTGGCTGAGATCAAAAGGGAAAGTGTTGCTTCCTGGGCTCCCTGCCTGTCTCATTTTCCTGCCGCCCCTGAGACTGAGCGGCCTAGAGCAGCCCCCAGGGCACTGCTGAATTCCAATGGCCTATCTGTCCCCACTGTAGGCCCTGCTGCATAGGCGTGGTGCTGGTGGGTTTGAGGGCTGAGGGTAACCTCTGCTGGTCTCCTGGTTGCTAGTTCTGCCTCATGCTACCATCAGAGAGAGACAGCCCACACAGAAGCAATGGGAGAGGAGCTCCCTTCCTTCTAGACTCACTGAAGCAGTGCCCCTGCTGGGAGCCTCCTCACCTGCCCCTGTGGGGACTGACCCTCTCATCTGGATGGTGATTCTTTGGTAGTTTTCTGGGGTCTCCCAGGACCACCAGCAGCTGCAGGCAGAATGCTCCCAAGTAGTCTTGCGGGGCCAAAGTAGACCTTGGAGAAGCCTGCACCACATCAAATCCATCTCAAAATGCTACCTCTCACACCGAGTAGATCAACCACTTTCTGAACCCTTCCTCTAGCCTAGTGGTGCTAGTCACAGACTCACTATCAGAGGCGGGTTCCATCTTAAAGCATACTGGTCAAGAGCACAGGCCCTGTGTTCATATTCCACAACTTCCACTGCTACTGTGTGACCTGAGACAACTCACTTCACCTCTCTGATTCTCGGTCTCCACATCTGTCAAGGAGGGATAATAATAGTCCTACCTTACAGGTGTGTCTTGAGGATAAACTGAGTTAATAGCTGTCAAGCACTAGCCCCAGTGAGTGCTCTCTGAGCTGCTATGACTCACCCCTGCCCACACTCGCTTTTGGCTGCTGGTGTAGAGACTGATCACAGCCTACAGTGGGTTCCGTGACCTTGCTTGAACACCACTTTGCCCGCTCACAAGGAGGCTTACCAGCGCGACACCCAGGATCTGGGGGAAGGTGTACGAGGAGCAGCCGGCGGGCGTGAGGCGGATGGTGGCATAGGGGGTCTGAAACCAGGCCTTCTCGCTGGCCCACACGATGTCGCAGAGGGGCAGGATGGAGGCACCCAGGCCCAGGGCGGGCCCGTTGATGGCCACCACGATGGGCTTCTTAAACTGGATAAAAGCCTTCACAAAGTCCCTGGGGAAAAGAGAAGACCCTCTTTAACAGGTGGCCAGGCTTGCTGAGACCATGTGACACCCTTGATTGTCGTGAGGCTGAAATCAGCTTCCCCAGGTGCAGTGAAGCACCTGTAGGTCCTCAGAGAGGAGTGGGTGCCAGGCCAGGGTCTCATTCTCCCAGGCGCTGGGCCACCGAGTGGCAGTCACAGGCCTGCCACCCTCTGAGGTTGGTGCCAGATTCCCAGAAGGGACCTAAGGAATGACCACACGTCTGGGTCTACCTAGATGGCCGCAGGTCATGCCCATTGAGCCAACACTGCCCTTCTACTCCCTACACGCTGATAAAAACTGTACATATCCCTAGAAAGACAACCTGAATGTTCAGATTCACAACCAGAACTCAAACCACGAAGAGGGTGTTACAAAGAGGCATATTTGAACTCAAGGAGAGAAGGAACATTCCAACAGCACTGGCTGAAGGTGGGGGGATGGCTCCAGGAGGTGTGAACTCCTCATTATCGGAGATAACCTTGGCTCGATGATAACTTTAGCTGAAATTATAGAGAGAATTCAAACTTCCAATGGTGGGCATGGGTAGGGATTGGTGACATCTATGATTTCTTTCAATTCCAGGAAAGATCCTAAATTATCTAAAGGGATGCCAGATTCTCAAGGGTAGTTCTAGAACGCTGATGAGGGTCTGTGTGTTAGGTGACCAGAATTGAGGAAAGACGCTGGACTCCCCTGGAGGCATGAGGCATCTGGAATAATGGCTACCGGATTGGGCAATATTTTTTCTCCCTGACCTTCTGCATCGAGCAAGGTTACAGTCTGCATCTTTAGCCATTATGCAGAGCCACCTGAAATAACCTCTGTTTCCTTTACCTTAGTCACTTTTGGCTTCCCTTTTACTTGCTATATAAAACCTATAAAATTTTAATACTCAATCTGACATGGAGGGAAGATCCAAGGTGTCTAGAAAATCCGCATCCTTCATTATTCTCTGGTGATACATTGGCAATTACCAATAACTCATAAGAAAACAATTCAAACTCTCAACCATGACCTTGGTCTACCTCTGCTTATCTCCAGGCTTATCTCGTGTCTATGTACCCCTGCTCTCTGTGCATGAGCTGCACAGCCCTTCTGAGCGTTCTTGGAAAATAGCATTATTGCAGTTTGCAATTATCCTAATCACTTGCTTGCTTATTTGTTTTTAAATTCTCCTCCCCTCCAGCTCCATAAGAAAAATCCATAGGTCTGTCTTGTGTACTGCTTGGTTTCATACATATTGAAATTAACACTTGGTAAATAGCTGTTGAATAGATACATGATTCTCTCAGAATGAGAGCAAAGACTGCAGATGTGTGGCGGTAACACACTATTTCTTCACCAGACTTTATTCCCTCTCACCCCCCCCCCCAACTGCTTCCCCTTCCTTCTTCTTCCTGAATCTACTGCTAGAACACATTCCCTTGAAGTTGGCTGTGGCCAAGTAACCTAGTACTAGCCAAAGGAATGTGAGTGGAAACCATATACACACTTCTAAGCCTGGTTTGTGAAAACCTCTCACCATGCAGTCCTCCCAGTACTTTCAATCTTGACGGGCATGGCAATCTTATTGAGCCACAAGATAGAAGGAGTCTGGGCTCTTGAGTCATCACTTTGAGGCAAGCCGTGGGCTCATCAGGAACATCTATTTTAGGTTCACATACGCTAGAAGTAAATTTCTATCACAATTATGCCATCATATATATTTGGGTTTATTTGTTACAGCAGCTAATACTTAACTAACACAAATGTAAACCTGATTTATCCCTTCTCAATGGCTTCCATCCTCCCCAATTCTTATCAAAATATGTTAATATATGATTACCATGGTGATATGTTGGGACTTAATTCAATTGTGAAAAGACTTCTTAATATTCTGCTGGGGTCAGGGGTGCCTTATGACCCATATGTCTTCATGAAAGGATGCACCCTGGACCCAGGCTTGAGGCATCACATTTTCTGACTCTTGTATGATTCTGGAGTAGATGATGGAGTTATTCAGCCACTTCTGGCCCTACTCCAGCTGACCCCAAAAGCACACTGCCACAAAGAAGACTGTTATCAACATGGCCTTCTGATTTCCGATTTTTGAGGCCTACCTTCTGGCTTGATGCCTCAACATGATGGTCTCAGTCACTGGTTTTAACAAGTGCTTTCTACCAAATGGGGATATGGGGCTTGTTTGCAGGATCCTTGGACCCACAGGGTTTGGGTGATTTTTGACAGACATTCCATTCCTCCAGACCCTCACTCAAATACAGGATCCTAGATCTCAGAGTGGGAAGGACTTCAAGAGTCATAGAGACCAATCTTCCACTTGGTAGAGAATTCTCCCCACAGCATTCTGAGGGTGCATCCTCTGGCCTCTGCTGGACGTTTTCAAACAAGACACCTTCCTATTGTGACTTCATGTGGTCTCTCTGATTCTTGCATTCACTCTGCTCCATCATCCACATGACAGTCCTTCAGGAATTCAGCTCCACTCTCACGACCTTCCAGAAGCTTTCCTTTCCAGACCCCAGATCCTTTTACTTGTTGGAGTCCAACCTGAGCTCCATGCAGGGCATCAAAGGCCCCAGAGAAGGGCTAAGGGGACTAAATGTGCATGGCTCTCCCGACCCCTCCTGCAGTCCCAGCAGTTCATTTCCTTGACATAAAAAGATGATGCACACACCATCTTCCCATCCTTCTCCTCTCACCTCAAGCAGATTTCTATCACAAGGGCCCGTAGGATGTAGAAGCCAGATAGCAAACAGGATATTGCATTACAGACACTGCTGCTCAGATATCTGATTCTGACTTGGATGGTGGGACTGCGCTAGGGAGATGACTCCAATCTCCCCCAGCAGCCGTGTCTGCCACGCTTACCCTGGCCCTGGAAGCCTCTCCACTCAACCTGAGTCATGTGGCTTTTGCTTGCCCGAGCTGCTGGGCTGTTTAGAGGCAGCAGAAGGAGCAAAAACTTTGGGATCTGAAAGACTTTCAGTTAAGTCTCAACTGTGCCTCTAAGCAGGGGTGAGATCTTGGATGAGTTACAAGGTCTCTGCAGCCTCATTTTTCTACTGGGAAAATGGAAAGCCACTGGTGCATGCCACAGGCCATGTGAGAACTGCATGAGGCATCCGCCCAAGGCACCGACACGGTGCCTGACACAGGGGCATCCTTGATCGCTGCTGTGGAGCATGGACGCAGCTTTCACTCCACATTCAGTGGCCTGTGAGCCACCCTCCGGTCTAAAAGAGACTCGGAAGCAAAATTCTGCTCCCATGGGGTGTCTGGATATTACCAGGAGCAACTGGCATTTCTTTGGTGAGCCAGTTATTCATTCCTTTTCACCAGAGCCACGGGGTGCAGCCCTCCCACTGCCAAGCCTGCTAGTCCAGGGCCTGTGAGCTCCCGATACAAGGGGCGTTTGGGGAGCCCACTCCATCGTCAGACTGAGGCTTCGCTAAAACTGGGAATAACATGAAAATAATTCTGTACGCCTCCTCCAAGTACTTACTATGGGCAGGAACAGGCCAAGTATTTCATGTGGGTGGTCTGACTGCTCTTCATCCTAGCACCTCACCTGCAGGCCACCGCCTCACCTGTGAGGAGTTCAGGTGCAGGCAGCCTCTTTCAAGATGGGGCAGATGGCTTTGTTGGGGGCTCAGGGAGAGGCTTCTGCAGAATGAATCACCCCAGCGTTCCCCACATCTGCTAGCTCATTCAGCAAACATCTGCAGAGTGAGTGCAGTGCACCGGGCATGTGTAGGAGCGCCTGGGGGAGCGATGGCTGTGGCTGTGTGGCATGCTCAAGATCCTGCAGGTCGGCGCAGCCCAACGCATGCGTGTCCCAAGAGAAGAGCAAGGCATGTCAACAGATTACAGGTTCTATGGCTACAATATGTTTCAGCCATGCTCCAATTTGAACAACGTTCTTTCCCCAGAAACTTCTCAGATTATAAATATGTAACATGCCTGGGAAGTCTGTGCGAGTGGGGACAGAACTTCCAGCACGGCCCAAACTCAGGTAAGACAGTGCCCTTTGCTCACGATGCTCCTCTGGAAATGTGAAGATTGCTCTCTGGGAACTGTTTCTCTGCCACATCGGGTCTCCAACTCCGGAGTGTGGCTGATGGAGGGAGCACTGCCAAGTCAGGAGCCGGGCCTCCCTGGAGGAGGGTGCTGGTAATGAGGAAGCCACGGTCACTGTCTGACGCAGGGACACCCCTCTCTACGAGGCGTACAGTCTGAACCCTCCCTGTCCCTTCCATCACCATCCTCTTCACCTTCTCTTACAGCCAACTTTCTTCTCTGGCATAAAAGCAGGGACCGTTTTGTTTCTACAACTTTTAGTGCTCTCCGTCACTGTGCTCTCAGATTTCCCTCTTGGTTGGGATGGAGCATGGGTTCTCAACCCTGGCTGCACACTCGAACCGCAGAGGGAACTTTAAAACCAAAGATATGCTGGCCCCACCCCATGCTCATTAACTCAGAATCTCCCGGGTGCTGCCAAGCAGCTGGGTTTTGAAAAGCTCCCTGGGGAGTCTCTGTGCTGCTGGGGCTGAGAGCCCGTGGCCTAGAGGACACCCCATTCCTCATCCCTCCCGCGCCCCTGGCGGCTCACGCATTACAGCTTCTGCTCTCTGTGACACACTGGTAAGAATTCCCGCGGCCCTCTCTCCCTCCACTCTGCCTGAGAGAAACTCACCTTCCTGATGAGAGGGCAAATGTCTGAATGCCACTGGCCGCCTTTCTCCAGCAGTGAGCTAAGGTGCTCAGCATCTCCTCGAATCTGAGACCTCTAGAAATCAGCTAATGCCTCCACAGAAATTCATAACCAGACGAAGGCTACGCCAAGTGATCCTCAGCTGTAGAGGCAGGTGCCCCATTTCCGATGGTCCCATAAACAAGGAAGGAGGCTTACTGGGGACCCTGCTGCTCGCCTGCCGCCTGACAGGAGCAGAGAACCACCCACCGTGGCCATGGCCAGGGCTGTCTGCACCTGGAGAGCCTGAGAGCTGCACGAAACCACATGCTTTTTCTAGGAACATCATTTGGGACTTTCGTGTCTCCTCTGGGAGAGACAGGAGTTCTGCAGCAGGAAGCACACAGGTGTTTGGAGCACAGACTCCAGTGAGTGCATCACCCTGACTGGGACTCAGAACCCCCCATGTGTGTGAGGCCATCGCAGTACTATCTCTTAGAGACTCTGCATACCCTGAAAGCCTCCCACAAGCCTCTGCGTGATGATGTCACAACACAGTGAGGCTGGAGGGTCCAGGAAATCGCCCAAGGCTCCCTGACAGCCTGCGGAGTAAGTGTTCTTCTCAGAGGCCGGGCAGCATTGCTGTGACTCCTGTCTAAGCACTTTGCAGGGTAAACGGTGAGTGTGGTGCACTCTGGCAGCCCTTGCTGGGAATCACAGGAGCTCACCTGCTTGTGATAAATCTCTAAAAAAGGGGGACATAACTGCCTGTTAGTGTCTCCGAAGAGATACTGATTGCTGGAATCAGATGTCACCCCAGGACCCCAACTTTTGCCCCAAAGGCAACAAGAGAGGAGAAAATACTCCCCACACCGCCCCGGGAACCCATTCAGCCTTCTCCCTGGTGCTGAGCCATGTCAGCTCCAGGGACAGAAATGCCCAGAAAGTCAAAGATTTCACCATCAAACTGAGGGCAGGAGAAGTGTGGATAATGATGAGCATTACCAGATGCTGGGCTGAAGATAAGAAAATAAAATATTTGGGAGATCGAAAGAATAAAATGCAATCTTACGGAGTAAAGGGATCCCTCATTTGGGCAAGAAAATATGGGATGTCCAATCAAACTCCAAATTTCATATAAACACAAGTATTTTTTACTGTAAGTATATCCCAAATGTTGCATGGGACATATTTATGCTAAAAAGCAAAACATTATTTGTTGTTTGAAGAGTTTGGAGGGAGCAGCCTGTATTTTCATGTGCTCAATGTGGCAATCCTGGGCGGGTCCCGTGGTGTCCAGACAGGAGCAGAGCTCACCTGATGGATTCTGCGATGCGGGTGCTCTCCTTCCGCCGGTCGCTGGACAACCGGCCAATCAGGTAGGAGTAATCCAGGCCGCTGCAGAACACGCTGCCCACCGCGCTGAGGAGGAGCAGTTTGCTGTCATCTGTGGCCGCGTTGCAGAGAGCTCGCCGGACCTCCTTCATGATCTGCGGGCAGATATGGATTCGTGGAGACGTTAAATGTCTGGAATCTGGGGCAGAGGTGAGTGAATCTGCTCTGTCTGAGCAGGGAGCCTCCCCTGGTTATGAGCCATGTCCAGACCTACCAAAGAAACAGCAAAACCAGAGTTTCTCTACCCTCCTTGAAGCAGGCACAAAGGCTAAAGAAGTGGCCGACTTGGAAGCTGGTTTGGAGTCCTCTAATCCCTGGTAACTCTGCAAATCTTCCAGCGTTTGCTTGGTTAGCCTTTCTCAAGGCGAGGGGGTAAATTCCTGCGCACAGCAGCTGAGCTATGTAAGCCATCTCTAAAAAGCCAAATTAACTCTATACTCTTGCTCATCCTTAATTCAATAAAGACCCTTACACAGCTTATGGGTGGGAAGTGGGCTTTGCCAGCAGACCCATAACATGTTCAAGGTACCAGGAAAATAACCGTCCAACGTAAATTCTGTATCTAGCTAAACTATCATTCAAAAGCAAGGGTAAAAAGTAGTCATTTTCAGTAAAAGAATGTTTACCACGTTTAGATTATCATTGAAAGAACTAAAAAAGGATGCACTTCAAGAAGAAAACTATATTCAGAAGAGCAACACACACACACACACACACACACACACACACACACACAACCTGACATTCAAAGAACAAATCCACCAAAGAAACTGGTGAATGTGTTAATAAATCAATATAAGAACTGATGATAAAAATCACCATACTGATATTGACTAATGGGGGTTGCACAAGGTAGATCTATGGTCCTGGGCACTAATATTGTGTCAGATGGGAGAATGGGGTGATCAGATTTAGAGCATACCTAGGTTATGTATCTGAGAGAGATGGACAAGTAACGATTGCATTTAGGTTTTACTATGTGAACATAACTTATGGATAACTTCTTAAAAGTACATAAAGAAAGTTCAGTCACTCAATCCAACAGGGGTTGTGGGAAAAGAAAAAATAAGCTCAGAAAGAGTAAGGTAAGAGAAAAGAAGGCATGCCCTTACCTGGGTAAAGCTGACTTTTATTTTACTTTAAAGATTTTTATTGACTTTTAGTGAGAGGGCAAGAGAGAGGGAGAGAGAGAAACATCTGTGTAAGAGAAGAACATTGCCTCCTATCAGGGATTGAGCCCACAACCAGGTATGTGCCCTGGCCAGGAATTGAACCAGCAGCCTTTCAGAACATGGGATGACACCCAATCATCTGAGCCACACCAACCAGCACGTGAATAGGCTTTTAAAGAATCATTATTGATTTTTCAATAGGCATAATCATAGGATACAGTGTTAAAATGTTCTGAAAGTATTGTTTTTTAAATATACTTTTTAGGGAATCCCCATTTGTTAAGCACTTAGAGGTACCAGTGTAATTTCCACACAATATTTTATTCCAAACAGAAATCCTGGGAGAAAGGAAATGGCATCCCAGTTTTGTAGGTAGAGCGAGGAAAACTCAGAGAAGTGAAGTTGTCCACGGTCACCAGTAATAGGCAGAACCACAATGCAAATATCACCCCTCTATCCCTTCTCTTTCCACTGCCTTCTCTTTCTACTGCTCCACACTGTAGAATGACTTACATAAATGGATGGATTTGAGTGAATAAACAGAGCTAGACATCCATCTGACTGGCCTATGCATGCTCTGTGAGAGGGACAGGAGAAGCACTTTCTACTCTCACAGGGTGTAAGCCCCAGGTGCCCATTTTGAACATCAAAAAAGGTAACAGGCCACTATCTTGTGGGTCTTTGGTGTATCTGCCTCCAAAAGCAGACAGTCTGACCCACTCGTGAATCTGCTGTAAGGCAAGATTCTATTCATATCTCAAAGAGTAGTCTCTGAGATCGTGCTTGCTTGTCAATTAGTAAAACCACAAAATCAAATGAAGCAGCCATCTCCTTTGTGGATTAAATGGAAAGCAAATTTGTGTTTTGTTGATGCAACCAATGTACAAACTACATTTCTTAATTTTAAAAAAATTGTGTCCAGTGAGTATACTATCTATGCCTTTGCCTATCTCATGTTGACAATCCAATTTGGACTAATGGCTGGGGACCTTCTTGAAGGACCTGACTTTTATAACGTAACTGGCTTATTCAAAGTAGAATGTGTTAAAAGCATCACCCTCCTTTACCTTCTTACACAGAATATACTGCGCACTGTCACTACTCGGTGGCCACTTGCTGGCCTGAAACAAACTGGTGCCCTCAGGGGCTCCTGGGTTTGCCTCTAGAACAAACGCTCCCTGACCTCTCTACATATTAAAGCCCTAAATCTGTTTGTGAGAATTATTCCCCTGGCCACTCGCTCCTGCTGTTAGTGTCCACTAGAGAAAGCACCCTCCTCCCCTGCTACTTGTAGCTTCTGACCTGCGGTGGGTGGGAACCAGATAATCAGATGCATTCTAAGGGGGATGAAATGAGAGGAAATCGGGGTCCCCCTCTCCACTTCATCTTTACTTGCTGAGCTCAGTCACCCAGGGCCACCTCCACTGCAACCACCTTCCTGAAGGCCTTCCCACATATACCCAAAGAAATGCACTCTTCCTTCTCCTGACAGCCCGGGTATTTAAACTCCCTGCTCTGACGCTCTCCCTTGTCGAATGTGTGCATCCTTAGCTAACCCTGCCTCCTACCTAATTTAAATCCCTGTGTAGGCAGCCTCAGTGATGGTCTTCAATGATTCCTTCCTCTGGTATTCATGCCCCTGTGTAATCCCCAACCCTGGAGTGTAGACTGGACCCAGTGACGCACTTCTAGCCACGAGAATACAGCAAAGTGATGGGATGTGCCTTTCACAAGAAGATTTGGATACAAAAAGATTATAGCTTGTCCTGGCTCTCTTCTCCTGCTGACGCCCTTTCTTTGAGCTCGCAGTCTGGGGGAAGCAAGTAGCCAGCTGGTGAGTAGCTCATAGTCATGTGGAGTAGCCACATAGCAAGGCACTAATGTTGGTGGCCAGTGAAGACTGGAGGTCTGCCGACACTAGGGAAGCTTGGAAGTGGATCCTCCTCTGTTGAGCCATTGGTTGAGGCTGCAGCCCCAACAAACACTTTGACAGCAGGCTTATGAGAGACCCTGAGCCAGAAGCATCAGCTAAGCCATGACTGGATTCCTGACCCACAGAAACTGTGAGATAATGAATGTTTGTTGTCGTAAGATGCTAAGTTTAGGGCACTTTGTTTTGCAATAACTGATTAATTCAATCCTTTAAGAGCTGCAATAGTATTCTACTCATCTGAATAACCCTTGTAACACCTAGTCCAGAAATTTGCACATACTAGAATTTAATAAACATTTATTAAATTGAGTGAATGGCACAGTATCCCACTTTCAAAAAATTTATAGGCTAATGGGGGAATGAGACATTTAACAAATTATCACACAATGACATGTACACTAACAGCTGCAATAAGGTCTGGTAGGCAGGGGTGCACAGTGCTAGGAAGCCACATGAAAGACCTGATCCGGGCAGGGCGGTGAGGGAAGACTCTCTGGTGGAAGTGATGGCTGAGCGGAGAGCTGAATGAAGAGCAAAGGTCTGCTAAGTTAGAAGGAAAAGAAAAATTTTTCAGTCAGAAAGACAAGTATATATAAAGACAAGTATATACTGGGGCAGATCTGAGCATGGAAAAAGGCCAGAGTAATTGGATTGCAAGAGAGAAGAGTGATGTGTGTTAAGAGATGGAACTAGAAAGATGGGCAGGTCAGAATGCATCAGCCCCCCAGGCCACATTACAGTTTTTTATTCTTAACAAGAGTGATCAGAAGCCACTGATGTGTATGTGTGTGTGTGTATAGAAAGTGTAACTTGATCAGATTAGCTCTTCCAGCTGATCACTCTGCCTACCCTATGGTGAATGGATTAAAAGGCAGGACACGTGAAAAGGGGCAGACTTGTTAGTTTATTACAATAGTCCAGAAAAGATAGCCTAGTGGTCTGGGCTATAAAGGAAATTGAGAGGAAACACATTTGAGAGGAATTCAAGATATTCAAGTTAACAGGCCTTGGGGATAGTGTGGATACAGGTATGATCAAAAGGCTGAGGGTTGACTCCCACATGTCAGGTGTGCCCATGGATGCTGGTGTGTGGCTCTGAGCACTGGCGAAAACCAGGAGTTGAGTGAGGGCTTGGGATCCCTCTCCTAATGGGGATGCAGATGAGCTTTGAATCACTAAGACATTGCGCAATCTATGTTGCTGGTTCTTTCCTAAAGGAACATTCTATTATGTTCCTGGTTCTTTGCTTTACTCCAGAAAGGAGAATTATTACAACGTACCCATCAGCCTCAGAATCTAGTTAACAAACTCAGTAATGTAAGAGTTTTTGCCCATGAGGCCACTGTCAACTAGAAAAAAAAATCAATTATGACCATGAAGGTGGCCCTCCCAGTTCCTCCAAGAGTGAGCAAGACTGAGTCTGTTGGTGGCCATTAAATTGCCTCTAATTCCTCTCAACAATGATAGGAACACCCATTGAATACCTCCTATGTGCCAGGCACTCTCTGAGCCTCTTTGCAGTCAAGCAAGACACTGTACAACTTCTATAAATGAGGGAGCTAAGGGAGGCAAAGTAACTCCCTAAGGTAATAGAAGTGGTGAGTTGGTGCAGGCAGGACTCAACACCCAGGTTGCTAGACTACAAAGTCTGCATTCCTCCACTAACACCACCTCTTCATTTCAATGGGACCTTTCACTTGGAACTACTTTACCCTGTTGCTGATTTATCCACAGTCAATCCACACTGGTTGTGGAGACAGCTAAAAACAATGGGTAAATGTATTGTTGTTTTTCCATTTTTCTACCATTCTGTTACCAACAGACACCACTTAGAAATGGGCCTCTAATTAGCCAAGCCCACAGGAGGTAAGAACTGATGCACCTTACATCAGTCAGAGGCAACACGTTTTCCATGATGAGTAACAGTTAATACACAAAGCTACTCCAAAGAGACAGGCTGAACTGGGAGACTTCGCACTTACTCGATTAATCGAAGGAAAATGCTGTGTCTTTTAAAGCATGCTTTTAAAAAGCAGTGAAGTAGAAAAAAATCCAAGAATTGGTCTCAGTTGGATGCTTTATGATGAGCTTAAAAATAACAAGGTTTGCAGGTGTATAAACTTGTACAGAGCAGTCTTCGAGGTAAACCATGCTCTGGACTTCTCTGAAGCCGGTACAGAGATCTGCCCAGCACAAAACCCCCAGATGGTTCGTGAAAGTGGATGAGGGAGAGAGCCCAGAACACCATGCTTAGAGGGACAACAAGCAGCCACGAACCCCACAAAATGCACAGATTTTAGCCACATCCCTTCTCTTACATTTGGCATCATTCCTGAGGGTCACACCCACAATCCCATAAAACAGCCCTAGTCTACGATAGGACATGTGATTGCAAGGTCAAGGACTCAGTAACCCCCCGCCCCTGCACCCCATCTGGGACTTCCTAAGTGTACTGGATACACTGAGCAATGCCAGACCATCTTACCAATCGTAGTCTGGGTGGTCAGCCATTCCATGACCCTTGACTGTGTCCCCTAAAACACACCCCTACGTTAATCCTACATGTCTTCATTGCTACTACGGAGATAAGAGTGCAGGATACTGCAGGAACAGGAAGATACCACGCTAAGTGCAAGAAATGAAATGGGGGCAAATCTGACAACAGTCCTGACCTTCTGAAGCTAAGCTGTGTGAGCCTGGGCCTGTGAATTTCTCTAAGCCCGTTTTCTCATCTGTGAAGATGTGGTCACAATAACCCTACGTCAGAAGGGTACTGGTGGGATGGAATGGGATAAAGAGCAAATACAAGGCCTGACGAGTCGCAGCCAGCTGGAACGGCCCTGGGTTTTGTCCTTTACCACTCTGCTGGCCCAGAGCTAGAGAGGACGGTGGACCTAGAGAGGATGGTGGACCTACAGAGGACTGCTTGGATGAGAGCTTCCCACATCTGCACCACTCTCAAAATATACATATCGTCTTTGTTCCTCCTCAGTACCCCTTATTTTGAGTGATGTTGTCTCCCTAACTGCATTAAGTCATCATTGCTTCCCTGTTCTATTCACCTAGGATGTCAGAATAAATGGCATTTAAAAAGATACCTAGAAAAAATAAATTGGACTTCACCACAATTTCAGAACTTGTATGTCCAAGGATAGTATATAAGTAAAATGACAACCCACAGAATGGGTGGGAGTACTTTCCATTCATATGTCAGATAAGGGTATAGTATCTAGAATATAGTATAAAGAACAATAAAGACAATAATAAAAAAAACACCAATTTTTTTTTTAAAAGGTATTGGGGTGAAGGCTTGAGAGAGGGAGTGGGGCCTACAAGGAGGGGGTAAAGGAGAGAATGGGGAACATCTGTAATAGTGTCAAGATTAAAAAAATAAAAAGTAAAAAAGTAAAAATAAGCAAAGGATTGGAATAGAAATTTCTCCAAAGAAGACAGACTAATGGCCAATATACACATGGAAAGATTCTCATCAGGAAAATGCAAATTAAAATCATGAGATTTTTTTACCACCTCACAGCTAATAAAATCTAATTACCTAGCATGACTAATAACAAAGATACCATAGCCCTGGCCAATGTGACTCAGTGGTTTGAGCATTGGCCTGCACACTTAAGGGCCATGGGTTCAATTCTCGGTCAACGGCATATATCTGGGTTGCAGGCTCGTCCCTGGCTCTGGTTGAAGCAAGTGTCAGAGGCAGCCAATCAATGTCTCTCTCATCAATGTTTCTCTCTCTCTTTTTCTCTCCCTCCCTCTAGAAATCAATGGAAAAAATATCCTCAGGGGAGGATTCACAATAATAAAAAGATACAATAACAAGTGTTAGGGAGGATATGGGGAAATCAGAAGTACAAGTGCCAGGGAGGATGGGGGAAATTAGAATCCTCGCACACCGCTCGTACCAATGTAAAACAGTGAGTACCTGAGGAAAATAGTTTGGCAGTTCCTCTGAAAGGTAAACTTAGTTACTTTATCGCCCAGCAATTCCACAATTAACAATATACCAAGAAAACTGAAAACATATGTTCAGCCTAACCAGTGTGGCTCAGTGGATAGAGCGTCAGCCTGCAGACTGAAGGCTCCCAGGTTTGATTCCGGTCAAGGACATGTACCTTAGTTAAGGGAACATCCCCAGAAGTAGGTATGCAGGAGGCAGCTGATCGATGTTTCTCTTGCACCGATGTTTCTAACTATCCCTCTCCCTTCCTCTCTGTAAAAAAATCAATAAAATATATTTTAAAAAACGTATGTTCATACAAAACTTGTACACAAATGTTCATAGAGATACTATTCATAATTGTCAAAATGGAACCAACCCAAATCTCTTTCAGCTGAAAAACTAATTCACTAAGTGGAATATTTTCATGCAAAGCCCTGGCACACGCTGCAGCACGGTAAACTGTAAAAACGTGATGCTGAGTGAAAGCCTGGCATGGAAGGCCACCTACCATCTGATCCATTTCTACGAAATGCCCAGAACAGACAGATCCACAAAGACAGGAAGTAGACCAGTGGTTGCCAGGGGCTGGAGGGAGAAAGAATGGGAGTGACTGCTAATGAGTATGGGGTTTCCATTTGGGGTGATGGAAATATTCTGGAATTAGTGGTGATGGCTGTGCAACTTTGTAAATATATTAAAAATATCACTGGATTGTTCATTTTAAAAGGGTGAAATTTATGGTATGTGAATTATATGTCAAAAAATGTAAGTGAGCTGAGTAAAATTATTCTATCTGCAACAATGAAATTGAACTTGCTTATTATAATGCAGCCTGAGGCCTCCTCTAAGTTCTGACCAGCTGACTGAATCTCTCCATTTATCAGCGTCTTCATCAGTAAAATGGGACCATAACGTTACCCAGTCAGAAAGATCAAATGGAAAATGCATAAAAGTCATTAGCAAATTGTGTCCTGCCATCAAGTGTCTGTGTCCACGCTGGCTACTTCCAGCAGAGGCTCCCTGAAGGAACAAAGAGAAGCCAGCACCCCAATCTGATGGATTAGAAGCCCTCCCCAACCTAACCCTCCCCTCTGGTCCTGCCCCCTCACCTCGGGGGTCAGCGCGTTGTTGTCTGAGGTCTGACTGGACAGCAGGATGTGCGTGAACCCCTCTTCCTTCCGCACGACAATGTCCCGAAAGCGACAGTTGCTTTCATTCTGGCGGACGCTGTACCTGAGCCTCTTGTCAAAGACGTAGTCCTTCTCCGTGTCCAGCTTCCTCTTCACCGAGCTGTGCATGTTTAATCCGCCGTTGGTCAGAGCAGAGCCTTCCAAAATCAGACAAACCAAGTGAGACACGAAGACAGGGACCATCGTGCAAGAGCAAGCTCAGAGAGCATTCAGATTGTCACTGGAAGGGTCGGATGTGGCTGGGACCCCCACAGCCTCTGTTCTGGGTGGTGTAGAGCCTGGACCGCACTTGCTATTTCTCCAAATTCAGAAGAGGACAGAGGGGGCTCTCTGAAAAGGACCCCATGCGATCCTTGATCCCCCTCTGCCACACAGAGGCCGGCTTCTGTTTGAATGCCTTTTAACAAAAAGGAACCTCTGCTTTGAAAGTGTACGGTCACAAGACAAAAGACTCGCAGCTCTATTTGTACCCATCGAAGATTGGGAGCAACCAATATGTCCTTTATTAGGTGCGTGGATAAACAAACAATGGTCCACTCATACAGTGGGACATCATTCTACAATAAAACTAAGTTAGCTATCAAATCACAAAAATACAGGGACAGATCTTAAATGCAGACTAAGTTAAAGAAGCCAGTCTGAAAAGGCTACGCATTGCCTGAATCCAATTATGAAACATTCCAGAAAAGGCACGGCGTAGAAACTGTGAAAAGGTCAGTGGTTGCCAGGAGTTGGGGTGGAATGAGAAGAGGGGGATAGGTGAAGCTCGGGGGATTTTGTTTTGAGGGCGCTGAAACTGTTCTGTGTGACACCATAATGGTGAATATGAGACATGACACGTTTGTTGAATCCCAAGGAACTTTACAGCACCGACAGTGTACCTTACAGTATGCAAATTTTTTAAAAATGAAGAAACTGGGAGATTCCCAGGATGGAATGCAACACGTGATCAAAGAATGTAACTGTATTGCAAATGTAGGAAACAACTTCGCTGAAGGGGGTGGGGAAAGGTGCTGACGGAGGGAAGCCTAGGAAGGAGAGGAGTCTGTGAAACTACTGGCGGAATAACCTGTACAGAAGCGTGTACCATAATGGACAAAGCTGATTCCCACGGGAGTAGGTAGGAGTTTTGATGACATGATACATGTGTGCTGGAAATGAACAGCTAAGTAGACAGTGAAGCAGATGACAGGAACATGTTTCCTCACTGTCAGAGTGAGACTTACAGATAAGCAAGGGAAGAAGGTTAGAATGATCCATGTGATGACAGATTAGAATCGAAGACATCAACGTGAGTTCAGATTTATTAGCTTAATACAGTTACAGACAACTACATACAGAAATGTTTATAGATAAGTGTATGTACACAGGTTCATATATACGCATGTATTGCCTTGTTCTGTCCGCTGAGAGAATCAATGACATGCCAATAGCAGCAAGAATACCCAGGGCCCAGATCTTGATTTTGATACATTCCCAAGAAAAGGCACCAGAGCTCCCTGGAGAAATGGCTGATTCTGGGACTGGGAGAGGAAACACATCAGATAGGCTTGTCATGAGTGAAAGAAAGGAAGCGCTGATTTTTTTTTAAATTACCTTACAATGATGGGGTTTTCTAAACGGACACAGAGCAATTAAAGAGCTCATGATGCCAAGGATGGAGCAATTTGAGCAACAAAATCAAGCAGTATTGCATTATAACTAAAAGGGTAAAACCAAGATCCACATGTCCACACTGATATAAATAAATGATGGAGTAAGTGGATAAATGGGAGAGAAGAGACAATTCTCCCATGCTAAGAACTTGATAGTTTGTGCAGACACTCTGCCTGCAAGGGGGAGGAGCATAACATCACACTTCCTAAGTGTGGGCTGCACACAGTGACTCCTTCCAAAAGTACAATATGGAAAGTTGTGGAGGGGGGGGGGGAGGTGAGTAACTGACAGTGGAGAACCCTGATGGACAGTTGGAGAAGCCAAGGCCACCTCAGCCAGATGATCAAGGTCAACGTCCACAGTGATAAGTCAAGGTGACAACATGTCCCCTTGATTATGATGGGAAGACAATGGCACTTCATCTCTGTGGTCTTCCTCTCAGTAACCCACATCATGAGGTCATTGTCAAACAAATGCAGACTGAGGGGTGTTCAGCAAAGTACCTAATCAGTACACTTTAAAGCTGTGGAGGAAAGTCTGAACCTGGCCATGAAGACTAGAAAACCAGGAAAGTCTGAGAAACTGTCACAGCCAGGAGGGACCAAAGGAGATGTGAGGATAAAAAGTAATGTGCTATCTAAGAAAACCTGATTGATGTGTGGACTTTAGTTAATAGTAATGCATCAATACTGGTTCATCAACTGTAACAAAAGTACCACACAAATGCAAGATATAAATAACAGGAGAGGCTGAGTGTGGATATATAGAAACTCTTTATATTAGCTTCCAAATTTTTCTGTAAACCTGAACCAGTTTAAAAAGTGAAGTTTATTTGCCCGGGCCAGTGTTGCCCAGTGGCTAGAGTGTTGACACACGCACTGAAGAGTCAAGGGTTTAATTCCAGGTCAAGGGCATGTACCTGGGTTACAAGTTCAATCCCCAGCCTGGTTGGGGCACATGTGGGAGGCAACCAAGTGATGTGTCTCTCTCACATATCTATGTTCCTCCCTCCCTTTCTTCCCCTCCCACTCTCTATAAAGCAATGGAAAAAAATATCCTTGTGTGAGGATTAACAACAAAAGGGGAAGTATATTATAACGAACACATTTCAATAGTAAAGTAATAATAAATTTTTAAAACCACAACACACTGCTCAGGTGATTCTGACGTGCAGGTAAGTTTGTCATGGCCCAGGAGTTCCTGCACGTGAGCAGGCATCGGGATCCCCTGGAGAAAACCCAGCCTGCAGGGTCCACCCCTCAGTGCTGCCATCATCCCCAGACCAGGCTGTGAGAAGCAGGGTCCAGACACCCAGGTACCCTCCATCACCAGGCAGTTCCCTAGACCTCAACAGTGATGAAGGCCTGGAAATCTTGAGTTCAGCATCTCTGCTGGTGGCACAGGATGGAGCCCCATCTCAAAAACAACCTCACTGGGCTGCAGTGATGTGGGAGGGAGACTACAAGGAAACAAAGAGAAGGATTTACTCTGCGCTAAGCATTACTGGACCTTTCATCTCATTTTTGGCAAGGAAGGGAAGGAAGTCACGATGGAGGCGGCAATGCTGCATCCCAACCAGGAGCTGGTCCCCTGAGGCCAGACCTGCCCTCTTAGGAAAATTACTGTGCGCAGAGTGCACTCGTCCTGGCTGCTTATCCTCAGAGAGCAGGATTGAATGACATACATATTTAAAGGACCCGAGACATAAGTAAACAAGGAATAAATGGTAGCTTTTGTTTTCTAATCATCATAGCCCGGCTCAACATAAAAGTTATTTCAGTAACCCTCTCTCCAGCTACTCTGTAAGCATTTTGAGGGCACACAACGCAGGCCAGCCTATCACCTGTGCACCGGAAGTCCACGGGAATTGTGCCTTGGCCTCTGGAGCCCTGGGTCTGCCTCTGGGTGAACTCAGATCCTTTACTAGCATTGGGGGTCCTGGAAGCTCAGGAAGCAAGCCAAAGGCAGAGACCAGGAAGTACTTCACCGGACCCCTCCTCGGGAATGTGGGGTCCCCCCCAAGTGAGCGCCCAGCCTGGAAGAGGCACACAGGCAGCTGCCCCGAAGCTGCCTAGTCTTATACTTTTCCATCACTTGAAGCAACTGGGTTTTGTCAAACACCACAATGCCGGTAAAGCGATTCAATGATCTCTGGAAAGTAAACTTGAGCATTCAATGAAAAGGCTTGTGCAAAGGGAGCTGTGTCTTCAGGGTAACCTCCAAACCTTCAGCTCCTAGGAGGGGCTTCCTCATTGGGGCTGGCCACAGTTTCTGCAGCCGTCCAGGCGGGGCCTGATCCAGGGGCCGGCCCTGGGGGCAGAGGTGATTGCATCACAGCCTGGGGAGAAGTCAGAACCTCAGGGCGCTGGTACAGCAATGATTCCCAGCGCTGGGAAGGGTCTGAATGAAGTGCTAATTAACAGTTCTATCAAGGAGGAGGATGGGGGGGGTCACCTGTGTGGAGCTCTGTATGTTGTCTCTACATTTCTCAGCAGTCTGATGAAATCACCGCAGCGAGTCCATTTTGCAGATAAGGAAAAGTGAATAATGTGCTGGAAGCCACAGAGGTAAAGCCAGGATAGAGGAGAGCTGTCTCTCATTGGATTCATTCATTCACTCAACATCTATTATCATCTCGCTATGGACTATCACACTAGATGATGGATGTCCAAAAAATAACCGAAAAAATAAGATCCCTACCCTCACGGAGCTTGCTTGGTGGGGGCAGTGAAAAATAAAAAAGTAAATTAATTCTGCTCCTGATTGTAAGTGGCTACAGCGGGCCCTGTGTTTTAGGCAACCCAGAGGCAAGTCACCCCAGAGTACAACAAACTAACTTCACACAGAGCTGCCCTCGAGCCTCTCCCCTTCTGGGGCACTGAATCTTCGAAAATACTGCAGCAAGCTGGCAGGGAAGATGCCATGGGAAATAGAACATTCCAGAAGCATGGGGTCTAGGGCTTTGCAGCCAAACAGTGAAAGAAGCCCAGCCCAACATTTGCTAATTGGGAGAAGCTATGAAGAAGCCACATGAGCTTCTTGAGCATTCGTGTCCTTGATTATTAGATGGGGTCAATAGTACCTGCTTTACAGGGTTGTTGAGATACAGTGGTACCTCGAGATACGAGTTTAATTCGTTCCGTAACCTTGAGGCATGGGAAACTATGAGACGCTCGAGTCGCGGTAAACTGGTGGGTCGTGTGCAGCCAGCCGATCCGCGCGATTACTCATATCTCAACTGTTGCTCGTATTTCAAAGCAAAAGTAGCTCGCTTGACGGCTCATATCTCAAAAATCTTGTATGTTAGGGCACTCGTATCTCGAGGTACCACTGTATTTCAATTAAAGAACTGGTAGGGGATTTAGCAAGTGCCCAGCTCATCCCAGGCCCTCCCTAAGTGTCAGCTGAAGGACACTAAGACACTTCACAAAAGAGGAATTCACTGCTGAGTCCTCAAAGCCTGGCATGCCTGTTCCCAGACCACACCCTCCCTCTAAGCCCGAGGCTCAGGCCCAGGCCATGCGATGGGGCATTCCAGGCCCAGGGAACTGACCGCCCTGCTGAGCTGCAAGTGAGGGTGAACCCAGTGACAGGCCGGCGTTCAGGCCTCCCCAGTCCCCCTCTCTCATAAGATGTAAGGCTGGTGGCTCAGTTCACTCTGTGCCCCCCACTTCCCATGTGTGAAATGGCAGAAACCATTCCTGCCTCACAGAACTGTCATAAAGTGAAAGGAATGATGTGCGCTGCACTTCTGGGACATAGGAGACCCTCCATCATACCCTTTCCTTCCTTCTATTTCCTTAGAACCTTCTCACATGCCTTCCTTCAGAATACAAAGACTATCTGCCACTAAGAAGGCTAAAGGAGGAGGAGGAGGAGGAGGAAGAGGAAGAGGAGGAGGAGAAGGAGGAGGAGGAGGAGGAGGAGGGAGGAAGGAAAGAAGGAAGGAAGGAAGGAAGGAAGGAAGGAAGGAAGGAAGGAAGGAAGGAAGGAAGGAAGGAAGGAAGGAAGGAGAAGAAGGCAGCTCCATAACATCAGGCTCTGACACAGACCCTCTGCTCCAAATACACAGGAAAATACTGGGCTCACCAACAAGATCACAGTCTGTGTGTGTGAGAGGGAGAACATCAACACAAAGTAGGAAGTGAGGCTGAGAGCTGGCGCGGTGGGCAGAGGTAGATTCAGGGGCAGCAGAGAGCAAACTTCCCATGACAGATGGCAGAGGGGACCCAGGCCCACAGCCTGACACGAGGGGGTGGCATGAGGCCCTGCCATGAAAGCACAACCACAATACCAAACTATGTGCTGCCCAAGGCTAAGGCTCTATCTGGGCCAGGTGGAGGCAAACACAATTATTAGAGAGAAAGAGAGAGTTAAAAGAAGAGAAAGCAAAGAAAAACAAAACACTTCCTTCTTAAAATGAGCCTGTACTCCAAAATTCCAAAACACGATGCTATCTAATGCTTAGAAATCTAGCCCACAAAATCAACACTTGTGACATGAATTATTCCAAATAAAATAAAATGAATACCATAAAACAATCTGACAAGGACTTTAAAACAGGAATGTTTAAAATGCTCAAAATGATAGATGCAA
>PVJN01003423.1:25548-101842 GCA_004026805.1 Lasiurus borealis | reverse complement strand
TTTTTAATATGTTTTTATATGTCTCTTGGCCTTCCTTATATCCTCTTTCAAAAAGTATCTATTTAGGTCCATTGCCCATTTTTTGATTGGGTTGTTTATCTTCCTTTTGTTAAGTTGTATGACTTCCCTATAAATGTTGAAAATTAAACCCTTATCAGAGATAACATTGGCAAATATGTTCTACCATGCAGTGGGCTTTTCTGTTGTTTTGTTGATGGTTTCTTTTGATGGGCAGAAAGAAGCTTTTTATTTTGATGTAGTACTATTTGTATATTTTCTCTTAAGTTTCCATTGCCCTAGGAGCTGTATCGGTAAAGAAATTCCTTCAGCATATGTCTGAGATTTTGCTACCTGTGGATTCCTCTAATACTTTTATGGTTTCTTATCTTATGTTTAAGTCCTTTATTCATTTTGAGTTTATTTTTTTTTGTATGGTGTAAATTGGTGGTCGAGTTTCATTTTTTTTTTTTTGCATGTGTCTGTCCAGTTTTCCCAACACCATTTATTGATGAGATTGTCTTGACTTCATTGTATGTTCTTGCCTCCTTTGTCAAATATTAATTGGGCATAGTAGTTTGGGACAATTTCTGTGTTCTCTATTCTATTTCATTGGTCTATATGTCTGTTCTTGTGCTAGTACCAGGCACTTTTGAGAACAGTGGCTTTGTAATAATGCTTGATATCTAGTATTGAGATCCCTCCTACTTTGTTCTTCTTCCTCAGGATTGCTATAGGTATCCAGGGTCTTTTTTTATTCCAGATAAATTGGAGAGCTTGTACTAGGTGTGTGAAATATGCCATTGGTATTTTAATGGATATTTCATTGAATATATACTAGATTGCTTTGGGTAGTATGGACATTTTAATGATGTTGATTCTACCAATCCATGAACACGGTATTTTTTTCCATCTGTTTATGTCTCCCTCTATCTCTTTTTTCAGTGTCCTGTAGTTTTGAGTACATGTCTTTTACCTCCTTAGTTAAGCTTCCACAAATCAATAAATGGGATACATCACATAAACGAATTGAGAGATAAAAATCACAGTCATATCAATTGACACAGAAAAAACATTTGACAAAATCCAACACCCTTTCTTGATAAAAACCCTTCGCAAAATGGGAATAAAAACTCTCAACAGAATAAAAGCCTTATATTACAAACCAAATTTATTTCTGAGTGTGAATCTCAGACAGGATAAAGAGCCGCTGGACTATCTAAGTACAACCCAAGTACATCTCCTGTAAATATAGCTAAAACTTGTTCTGCTATGCCTAGAAATTGGTCATGCTCAGTCTTAAAGATTTATATTTTTATATATAGCTACAATTATCCATTTATTGATAATAAAGATTTAATTCTTTTTGTTGTTGTTATTTGGTCTAGAATTCTGAATTCTGATAGCAAAGTAAGACACATGGAAAACTCAGAACATTGAAATGCCAGGGTTATAGGCACATTTAGACTTTAGACTTTATGTGTGATAAAGCTAATGCAAGGAGATTTGTGTGAACTTTCTAGGGGATAAAATTATTGTTGGTGTTTGCACTATAGCAAAAATCTCAAAACATTTTTTTTCCTATGGTCCATTCCTCTAGGCCATTAACTTTTTCCTTACAAATAATAAGAGATTTCTAATACGATATGCCTTATACTGAGTGCTTAGAGACTTCAATTCATTTATATTTTACAATATTATAGAGTAGCTACAGATCACCCTCAGTCGATGAAGAACCTGTGAGACTAAAAGTTCCATAATTTTCTGAAGATCACACAGAAAGTGAGAATCTGGATCCAGAGCCATGTGCTTAGTCATTCGGACAGGTTGCCTCTCTTTTTCTGGTATTGTTTTAAAATATATTTTATTGATTTTTCACAGAGAGGAAGGGAGAGAGATAGAAAGTCAGAAACATTGATGAGAGAGAGACATTGATCAGCCACCTCCTGCATTCCCCACAGTGGAGATGTGCCCGCAATCAAACCTGGGACCTTTCGGTCTGCAAGCTGACGCTCTATCCACTGAGCCAAACCGGTCTTGGCTCTGGTATTGTTTTAAACTAGAGGCTAGATTTTGCTATAGAAAATAATCAGACCTCAAATTCAGTGGCAGAATGACTGCCCATAGAAGCCATCTTTCTTTTTAATAAAAGGCAATATTTCCTTGAAATATTTATAAGACCAAACGCACATACAACAACAGCATTAATGTCAGCATCCTGAGAGGCTAAATATGCAAATTCACAATGGCTAAGCCAAATATAAAAACAGAGCTGACCCATACCATGGACCAACTAGCCCCCAAATATAATCAATTATCTATAATAACCAGGCCAAAAAGAGTGTAAGATGTTTATAAGTCACACTTAGAGGGAGCCATGCTGCTATTTTTAGTTACCAACTGAGGCACCTCTGTAACAGTCAACCCCAAATAGCCAGGAGTTATTTAATAACCGGCAGCTTCCCTAATTTTTGTTCTTATTCCCAACTTAGAACCAAGCAGAGAAAGCCAACTATGGACCCGCAATCAATCAGATAATTAGCCTGCTACAGCATCTTTAAGTCAATAGACTCCAACCAAGGCATAACTGAAGGCTTCTTTTGAAAAACCAAAGTGCTGTGATTGGGTCCAGGTTTGTTGTTTTTCCGATGAGTTCATGGACAGAGATGGTTAGCCAAAGCAGTTTATTTATTTTTATTTTTTTAAATATGTTTTATTGATTTTTTACAGAGAGGAAGGGAGAGGGATAGAGAGAAACATCAATGAGAGAGAGACATCAATCAGCTGCTTCCTGCATACTTCTTACTGGAGGTGTGCCCGCAACCAAGGTACAAGACCTTGACTGAAATGGAACCTGGGACCTTTCAGTCCACAGGCCATCACTCTATTCACTGAGTCAAACCAATTCTGGCTAAAGCAGAATTTATTGATAGACAGACTGTCCCTAGCAGGGAGAGGACCCAAAGTGCGTTTATGATGAATCTTTTATGTCTAGGGGTAGATATCTGTCTTGCTAGCTCATGATTGGTGCTTTCAAATACTTCTGCCTCAGCAACATATCAAAGCTCACATCTCCTGCATCCTGTTATCCCACAAGATTCTGTTTCTCTTGGACTTCCCTGGGAGACTTCATTTCCCGTGACCCTGTACTACTTCCCCTCCCGTGAACCTGTACTTACCCCTCCTCCAACTCCTTACATCTTTACACCTCACATTTGTTTTCCACCTAAAAACTCTCCCAATTCACTGCCTGTCTTTGAATCTCTCTCCAAACATAAGTGATGGTGGTCCACTCATTTCTTATGGCAGGTTCTGAATAAACAGCCTTTGCTTGTTCTAATTTATTTGGTGTTTGTTTCTGTTCCCTATCCTATAATATGTTGGTGTTTGTTTCTGTTCTCTATCCTATAATATGTTGAACCAGACTTGATCTTATTTACTTTGGATAATGTTGGTCTAACTTATACTACAATTTACTTTATGTCGCAACACATGCCGACTGCATTTGATAAGATAGTCTTTGAAATGTGTGGTCGTTTTGTTTTATATAGTTGGAACAAACAGGATTGATGTGTGTGTGTGTGTGTGTGTGTGTGTGTGTGTGTGTGTGTGTGTGTGTTGGGGGGGATATCATTGAACTTATGTTTAGGTACTTTCAAACTTTATGAAATAGTATAAAATCACAACAGTTGCCTACTAGAAATGTATGCATCACCGGACTCAGTAATTAAAGAGTAGCTCCAGATCACATGTGTCTGAATTTGATGAGTCACTTTTCTTGTATTTGGCTGGATTGTTTGAGGGAAAATTTTTGTTATCCTCTCTGTTTTCTCCAATGGTTCTCAGGTTATCAGGAGGTTGTATTCCTTTGATTCACAGAAACTTCATGAAACAGATAGCAAATAACAGCTTGAAGTGATTGTCTCTAAATTATTTATATATATATATATATATATATATATATATATATATATATGAAAATATTAAATATTTTAAATGCTGTCTTGGATAGGAGGTGAAAAAGAGTAATGCCTTTATGAGTGGCAACAGTGATATAATTGGTTCTTATGGTCTTAGAAACATATATAATTCAAGGTTCCCATGAGTTGGAGAAACTGGTTATCTACTCCAGAGACTTGTCTTCTGAAACTCTGTGGTGGATAATATGACTTTACAGAGGGTTTGCAATACACATACAGAATCCAAGGGAAAAAACACACCTGATATATGCAGTCTTCTGCACTAATTTCATTGCTCACTTATCAGTAATTGATTGAATACATAATTAAGGCAGCAGAAAAGCAAGTGTTTGATGACACACAACGTATCTTACTTTCTTGTTTAACGTCCTTCTGATTCTCTGCTCTTCAATTGTTTTAACACTGAACTCCGGCCAGCCTAAAATCCCACAGTAGTGACGGTTTCTTCCCTAGTTGACGAGTTGCCTCTGCCTTCTTAAAAAAAAAAAAAGAAAGAAAGAAAGAAAAGAAAAAGAAAAATCACAGTTCTTGAGAGCTGCTTCAGCACTTTCCTCCAGATGCAGGGAGATGGATTACCAGGCTCCTGTTGGATGACCTGCCAAGAGCATTGATCCTGCATTGCGCCTGTAAGTCTTAAAAGTATGAAAATAACGAAGAATGCTCCAGAAAAACCTCACAGATCAGGGGTTTTAAACACCAATTATATTATTAAATAACAACCATGGTTACATAAGAAACATGCAATTTAGGGCATATGATGTTGGAAAAATGAAAAGTTGTAACTTGAAGATGGAAATGGAATTGGACGATCTTTATCATATTAACAATATCTTTTGGATAAAATTTTGATAAAGTTATTATTCTTTAACTTACTTAGGTCTTACTTTTCTCTTGACAATATTTCTAAAAAATAAACTCCAGGGAGGCTCTTAACCATTGTGCAGATATCCAAGTTTCTAAGGAATGTGTCAAAGGCAATTCACTTTTTTGGTTGAATATGCTCATACGTGAAACTAATGATACATTTAATTTTAGCATCAACATAGACAGCAACATATACTTTTCATTTTTGCAGCAAAAAAAAACCCTTCCTCATTGTACAAAAAGATGGGATACCAGGCATTCGTTTGCCACTGTTGTCTCCAAGTCTAATAATTGAATGCATGGAAATAATTTTGCAATCAGCCACTCTACACACATATGACATTTATGGAATTCCAGCCGAGATCTGTATTTAAAACAGGCCTTCTAAACACGCTCTTGGTGGATGAGAATAAACCCCGAAGAGCTGCTCTTTATACTCGATATTTTCCCACAGATACGAGGCTTCAAAGATCCTCTGAAAACACCATAAAGTTTCAAACTACTGTGCCCGCACGCTTCATACTTGGATCCCATTGACATCAATCAGAATTCTATGCGCATGGACTGAGGGCAAAGCCTAACCTTTTATACGGTCGACAATGCGTTTGAAATGACTAGAAACTCTGCAACTTCAAACTCTGTGCTGACTTCACACTTTGACAAGGCATTAAATTTTAAGTATTCAACAAATACCTATGCTGCATTTTACTTGTTTCATTTAAAACTGTTAAAACCGAAGGGAACTTTGCTTTACCATTTGAAGGTTAAAATTTACGTTAACTAAAACATCAGAAATGTTGCAGTCTAGGGTGGCTTTTAAATATCTTTATATTGAGTTGATCCTCATGCAAAGTATTGAGTTATTAAGTATCTAAATACAGTGATACCTCGAGATACGAGTGCCCTAACATATGAGGTTTTTGAGATACGAGCCGTCGAGCGAGTGATTTTTGCTTTGAAATATGAGCAACATTTGAGATAGGAGTAATCAAGCGGATCTGCCGGCTGCACACGACCCACCAGTTTACCGTGACTCAAGCATCTCATAGTTTCCCATGCCTCAAGGTTACAGAACAAATTAAACTCGTATCTCGAGGTACCACTGATAGGGAAAGGAAATTGTCACCAAATCATTTGGGAAAACTAATTCCATTAAATAAAATTTGAATAGTAAATAAAACTTGTAACAACAAAAACAGAAAAACCACATGCTATAGTTTGGGAAGCTCATCAAAAGATTTGACCCACGAGTTGGACCTGTGTTTGGAGTGTGTGCTTGGCTTCCATTCCTTACTAGAAGCTACCCAAGGGCATAGCCTTGATACAGCAACGTATCAATGGCCAGTGGTTCTCAACCTTTTTTAATGCTGGGACCTTTTCATACAGCTCCTCATGTTGTGGTGACCCCCAATCATAAAATTATTTTTGTTGCTACTTCACAACTGTAATTTTGATACTGTTATGAATCATAATGTAAATATCTGTGTTTTCTGATGGTCTTAGGCTCTACAGCAGCGGTTCTCAACTTGTGGGTCGAGATCCACATGTTGAAAACTGCTAGCAAGGTTGCCTAAGACCGTCGGAAAACAGATATTTACATTATGATTCATTACCAGTAGCTAAATTACAGTTATGAAGTAGCAGTGAAAGTAACTTTAAGATTGGGAGTCACCACAAAATGAGGAACTGGATTAAAAGGTCACAGCATTAAAAAAAAAAGGTTGAGAACCACTGAATGAGATGATCTGGACTGGGCACAGGACAACCCTGGTTAAGGCCACCTGTGTGATTAACTGAACCCAGTTAAGGCTTCTATAATAAACTTCTAAGATTATAGTGAGTAGGTGTGATAAACTACTTGTTTTGTTCTTTGTTGTTTTGTTGTTGTTGTTTTGTTTGGTTTGGTTTGGTTAATCCTCACCCAAGGATATTTGTGTCCATTGATTTTTAGAAAGAGTAGAAGGGAGGAGGCGAGACAAGAGAGAAACATTGATGTGGATGTGAGATTGGTTGCCTCGACCGCATGTGTCCTGACGGGGGCCGGGGATTGTTTTGAGGCCACCCAGGATAAACTTCACATGTCAGTTCCTTATTTATTAAACCTGCCTCCTAGCAATCTAGAGTGGCCTGCCTCTTTCGCTAGTCTCTCTCTCTGCTTCAAGTATGTTTGTGCTTTCTCATCAGAGACTGTAAACCCCATGGATGGACACTGTCCTCGAAGAAACTTTCTCAGTGCTCTTCTGATGCATGAGATGTGGAATTTCTTTCCTGCATCTAAGTATAAGGATGCAAGGAGTAGTTTGTGTCTTTCAATTGTTTCTCTCAGATCATGAAACTCCATATTCAATAATTTGCCTACTCACAGGACATTTTCATCTCCAAAATCTATTAACGTGCAAGTAATACTCGAAAATGTATGCAGTTATCCAGCCCACCTCTTCCATGTATGGTTTTACGTGCTAAGGTTTCAGTTTCCTGCCTGTAATCATAACCAAAAAATATCAACTGGAAATAAACAATACATTGACATTTCATGTTGGGATGGATTCCATTAACAACTCAACATAGGATTCAGGAAACAGGTTAAACAGTTAAATGTGGGGGGAAAACACCATTCTACTTAGTAGAAGGCTTATCAAGAAAGCTTTGTAGATGAGTAACTATTTAAATAAAAGTGTATGTTGACAGTTAAGAAATAAAAAGAAAAAAATAAATCTTCTCAGGGGTCAATAGAAAACTACTTTACACACTGTTTTCATTTCTGTTGTTGTACCTTATGGCAAGTATCAAGACTCTATCACTTATTTAACAAAGTTTACTCGGTATAACATTTCTACCTACAAATCAAACATGGGTAAGCAAAGAGGCCTCCTGTTCTTTCTATATGTCCTCACACTATAATTCAGATCAGTAATGTTCTGTCATACATGGAAGGACTGAATGTTTGCATCTTCCTAAAGTTCATACGTTGTAACCCTACTGTGGGAGTATTTGAATGTGAGAACTTAGGGATGTAACTAGGTCATGAGCGTGGAGCCCTGACATGGAAAGTTTAGTTTTTATAGGTCAAGGTTGAGGCCTAGTAGAGATAAAGGCCCAAAGGAGATTCACTAGAGTTTGGTCAAAGAGAGAGCCTTCATCAATATGCACTGCTCTAAATGCTAAAATTGCCCTTACTCTTATATAATGAGTTTAAATTGTAATTTTCTCAAATCTTATCAACATGCATTGCTCCAAAAGTTTCTACCTAAGATTACACATCTTAGGTTCATAACAAATAAGACAGGATGTATTACAGAGAGGGAGTTTTTCTTTTATATATATAAAAAAAGTGTCATTATGTGAGGTTCATGACTTATTTTTTATCATTGCTTAGTTTGTTTATATCAACTGGATTTTCAATATATTCCTTTCAGTTTGGACAAATTTCTGTGAATAAATGAATAATCAAATGGCCACAAAATGCTTCAAAATGATGTGCCTTCTATTTCAAAAATAACCAGGTAGGTTGAAATATAATTGTCTCAAAACTTTATACTAGGTATGGCATTCTAGAACTTTCTTTGTTTTACCCAGTGCAGTCTAGTGTAGATTTCCCCAAAGGCAGACCCTGAGAGGAGAAGTGTAGTTGTAAAATAATCGTAAAAAACATGGGTCTGACAGGGAAGTGAGCTAAGGAGAAGGACAGCAAGAAGAATGGACAAATGAGTCTACCTCCCAAGGGTATATCATGGCTCAATCTGCTGAGAGCTTTCTGAGAACTGGGAGAATATTCCTTCAAATTATGACTTCCAGGTAGAGAATGCTGAGCTATGTATTTAGCAATGACTTTTCCTCATTAAGGTAGATCACCGTGGGGCCACTGCCTCTCTGGCACTTTCTGCTCACCCAGTACAGGAACCAAATAACTCAACTATAGCCAAAGATGCTCACAGGCTGAGAGATAGATACAAGTCCATTTGCCCATACAGTGGTGCCTCGAGATACGAGTTTAATTCATTCTGTAACCTTGAGGCTTGGGAAACTATGAGACCCTCGAGTCGCAGTAAACTGGTGGGTTGTGTGCAGCCCGCCGATCCACATGATTACGCCTATCTCAAATGTTGCTCGTATTTCAAAGCAAAAATCGTTCACTTGCTCAACAGCTCGTATCTCAAAAATCTCATATGTTAGGGCACTCGTATCTCATATCACTGTACATTAAATATTTGTAGGAGACCTTCAGGACTAGACTCAGTGTATATGGACTATATAAATGGCAGACTCTTCTCCAAGATTATAAAACCAGAATGATTCTGAAGAGTCCATATTGTGTTCCTATTCTATGTGAGGTAACATTTTCACTATGCAAAAAAAAAATTGTAATAAAAAAGGAAACAAAATGGCCTGGAAATGATCATCTATGGGCTAGTTTTAAGACAGATGAAGAATGATTTGCTAAATGATCTTATACTTTTTTTTTTTCTGGCCTCAGACAAAGTGGCATATATACAAAATAAGTCATTTGAAGTAAAAAAGCGAGAGTTACAATATTTTGATATATCCTCCTTAAACAAAAATCTTAGATGCTCAGAGGTAATAATGTACTGAGAAGGGAAAGGAAATATTGAAATGTTTAAATGCAATTAGGTGGTGATTATCGGGATAAAAGCTAGCATTGTTTTGATTGAGTGTTACTAGGCAGCAAGAACCAGATAATGCCATTATGAAAATGAAGCCATTAACCTTCAGAATCTATTTAAGTCGAGGTTATAATTCCAAATGAGCTCAAATGGGAACAAACATAAAGAAATTAGCTTTCAATATATTCATTAATGTCAGATATCATTGATGGTTTTATCCCTGTATATTTTTATGAACTGTTTCGTGTGCACTCCTGGCCATCATTCTGAAGTCTCATAATGTCAATCACTGTGGAAAACCTAATCTTATTCATGAGTCAGATTTTTTTGAAATGCCTTTTCTTTATGGCAATCAGTCATACAGTAATGATATTCCTAGGTTAATGTTGCTTACTGCAGGGTCTATTTAGTACTGTAAACACCTGGGTTAGTATCTTGATTCAATTTAAAGGAAGCTGCTTATCCACATAATGGATGCTTCCTTGCTTAATATTTTATTTATTTATTTTCTTGTACAGTGATACTTATATTATACATGATGGTCATAAAATCTGAAAATGCATGTAAAAGTTTTGTATTACTATGAAACCTTGCATATTATACTTTGATTAGCTTTAGAACTAACTGTATTTTATAATAAAAGCTATATATAAAGAATATTACAATAGAAAAAAATGCAGGTCATTGGGTAGTGGGAACTATTTTATGTAAATATACTAGAGGCCAGAGGCCTGGTACATGAATTCATGTACCAATGGGTTCCCTTGGCCTGGCCTGTAGGATCAGGCTGAAACTGGCTCTCCAACATTCTCTGAGGGGACCCGTATTGCTAGAGGGTACAAGATGGGCCGAGGGACCCCACTGGTGCATGATCGGGGCTGAGGAGGGACACCAAGTTTGGCCAGCCAGGGAGGGACCATGGGAGAGCTTCAGGGCGTGTCTAGCCCATCTCACTCAGTCTCAATCAGCCAGACCCCAGCAGCAAACTAACCTACCAATCACATCATCTGCCCCTGGTAGTTAGTTCACATCACAGCCAATGGTTGAGCGGGCCTTAGCATATCATTAGCATATTATACTTTGATCAGTTGAACAAACCACTGGATGACTGGACACTTAGCATATTATATATTTTATTATATAGGGTTATGTATTAGTATTTGTAAAAACTTAGAAGCTTAACAATACAGTGGTACCTCAAGATATGAGTTTAATTCGTTCTGTAACCTTGAAGCATGGGAAACTATGAGACGCTCGAGTCGCGTAAACTGGTGGGTCGTGTGCAGCCGGCTGATCAGCGCTATTACTCCTATCTCAAACGTTGCTCATATTTCAAAGCAAAAATTGCTCGCTCGACGGCTCGTATCTCAAAAATCTCGTATGTTAGGGCACTCATATCTCGAGGTACCACTGTATAAATATTTCATACATGGAAACATTGAGTAAGTCCTCCTTCAATGTTATAAATATCTGTATCTTAATTTCAGATTAAAATATCTGTATTTTAATTTCAGATTAAAAGGCAGTATTTTTTAATAAATATACATTTAAATTTTTATTTAGAACCATCAAATGATAATACCACATGAATAACCTTTATATTTAAACTGGAGGTCTGGTGCATGGATTTGTGCACCAGTGGGGTCCCTCTGCCTGGCCTGCGGGAATCAGGCCAAAACCAGTTCTCTGACTCCCCCAGGGGTCCCAGATTCCAAGACGGTGTTTCTTGGGTGACACTCCCTGGAATCAAGCTCCCTCCTCTCTAGTTCCGGGTGCATCACCCGAGAACCACAGCTGCCAAGTCACCACATCTCAGCAGCTCCTGCATTGAGTGTCTGTCCCCTTATGGTCATTGCGCATAGCTACCGGCTACTCGGCCAGCCACTTGGGCTTTTATCTATAATGATAATAAAAATGCAATATGCTAATTAGACCAGACAACCTTCCAGATGACCTTCTGGACAGAGCTGTGGCGGTGGGAACCAAGGAGAGGCAGCTTCTGGGGCAGCGGGGGCCAAGCCCCTTGCACACATTTTGTTCATCGGGTCTCTAGTATCTATACGAAAGCCTAAGCAACTGAACGACCAGGTCGACTAGTCGCTATGATGCACACTGACCCTCAGGGGGTAGACTCTCACTGCAGGAGCTGCCCCCTGGTGGTCAGTGTGCTCCCACAGTGGGAGTGACACTCAGCCTATCAACCAGTCCCAGCAGCCCACCAGCCTGGCGGCAGCCACTCACTCCCACAGTAGACCTGCAGGTCCAATCTCCAGATAATGGACCAGACCCCGATGGACCGGTGCTTCCGGCATAATCCTGACAGCTCCGCCAGCCTCCTAGAAGTCAGCCTCAGGCACCCTGGCCGCTTCCCCTCCCTAGATGCACTGCAAGGAAGAAACAATATAAAAGTGGCTGCCAGGTGGCCCCCAACAACCAGCGCAAACATCAATGGGATGGATCTGCATCCCGGGCCAGCGAAGGCATCCCACCACCTGCTAGGAGGGCTGATTGGGTTCTGGCCTCCCCCACTTGGGACGGGCATCAGACGCAGGACTCACAGCTGGCGAGTATCGCTATGGTGGCACGAGCCTCTCCTGATTAGGCCTGACTGGGTGAGGGCCTGTGGCAAGCACAGTGGGGCTGGGATGAGTGGGAGCAGCAGGCAGGAGCAGCAGGCTCTGTTAGACTTGCTGGTTTCAGACCAATCCCCACAGGCCACACCGAGGAACCCCGCCGGTGCATGAATTCATGCACCGGGCCTCTAGTATATAGATAATTACATCTCATGATTAAATTTCTAATTTCAAAAAAGGTTGAACACGATTTAACACTCATGATATTTTAAAAACACTATGGTGTGTTTAAAGAAAGCTGTAGATCTTTCTTTACAGTGTGGTTGCTTTTTTTCCTTCTTCTTCTGCCTTGTTTTACTGGCTGTCATCTTCATTGCGGTGTTAAAGGGAAGTGGTAAAAGTGACCTCTTGTTTTGGTCCTGACCTTCCCAGTAACCCTGTCGGTGTGCAATTGTGGGAGTTCCACTGGGGCAATCTTAAATTACTTCAGAGGCTGCAAAAAGAGGCGGACAATTTCAGGCTGGTAGGTGGCAGGTTTAATAAGCAAGAAATTTATAAGACTTGTCTTGGTCAGCCAAAAGAGAACTAGATCTCCATTCCTAGCCAGAATCGTAAAAGTTTCTATAGAGGCCTTAACTGGTGACAGTCACATACACCATATAGATGATCACAACACATTGAGCTCTCAAGTTTGTAGACTTTGAAATGGTTTCTACTGTGGACAGAACATACCTTCTATGGATGGGGGAATGGGGAGAAGGTGCCTGAAATTGTCTAGATTAAGTTTGTGGGTCAACCTGCAGTTGAGAACTCTCATTAACCTCCTCCAAACAACTCTTAATGCTTTCACCATTAACTATCCTGTTAGTCATCGAGCTGTGATAGATTCTCTACCAGGTTGAGGAAGTTCTTTCTATTCCTAATTGCTAAAACTTTTAATAAGAAATAGGTGATGAGTTTTGCCAAATGCTTTGTCAGAATTTTTAAGTAATCACTTTTTTTTCCACCTCTCCTGTTAATTTGATAAATTGCCTGTATTGATTTTGTAATCAACCTTGAATTTCTTGGATAAAATCCACTTGATCATGTTGAGTTATCATTTTGATGCTGTTGGACTCAATTTGCTAAAATGTTCAGAATGTCCGCATCTGTTTTCATAAAGGCTATTATCGGGTAGTTTGTTTGCTTTTACTTTTTATAATCTTGCTGTGAGGTTCTAGTGCCAGGGTAGTAATAGCCACATAGAATGAGTTGGGAAATATTTTCTCCTTTTAATTTCCGCAGGAGTTTGTTTAGAATTGGTACAATCTCTAGCTTAGAAGTTTTCTTAAACTCACCACTGCACTAGTGCAAACATCTGGACTGGGAAGTTTCCTTGTGAGAGGATTTTAACTACATATTTAATAAATGTTATACATACAGGTCTATTCATATTAAATATTTAGTTTTTAGGTAGCATCTGTAGTTTGTGTTGTTTAAGAAACAAACTACTACCTGGCTGGTGTGGCTCAGTGACTGAGTGTTGATCTATGAACCAGAAGATCATGGTTATATTCCCTGTCAGGGCACATGTCTGGGTTGCAGGCTCAATCCCTAGTAGGGGGAGTGCAGGAGGTGGTTTATCAATGATTATCTTTCATCATTGATGTTTCTATTACATTCTCTCCCTCCCTCTCCCTTCTGCTCTGGAATCAGTAAAAAAAAATATTTTTAAAAAGAAAAGAAACAAATTCCTCTCATATGAACTGTCAAATCCACTGGCATAAAGTTGTTTACAATATATTTTTTTATCTTTTTGATATCTGTATAATCCATAATGAAACCATGTCTTTCATTTCTGATATTGGTCATTTTTGATGTTTTTCTCTTTTTCTCTCTTTTTTATTCTCTGAGCAGCCTAGAGATTTATAAACTTTTGTGATCTTTTCAAAGAATCTGCTTTTGTTTTCACTCATGGTGTCTTTTGTTTCTCTGGTTTGTTTTATTTTTATTTATTTATTTTTAAAATATATTTTTAGGATTTCAGAGAGGGATGAGGGAGAGAGAGATACTAGTAGAAACATCCATGATGAGATAGAAACATTGACTGGCCACCTCCTGTGTGCCCCCGACTGGGGACTGAGCCTATCACCTGGGCATGTGCCCTTGACTAGAATGGAACTCTTCAGTCCACAGGCTGACGCTCTATCCACTGAGCCAAACCAGCTAGGGCTGTTGTTTTTTATTTTGGTTTCTACTTTGATCTTTATTACCTCCTTTCGTTTACTTTGTGTTTGACATGCCTTTTTTTGTTTGTTTTTTTTCAGGAGCTCTCTCTGCCCACATTGAGAACACTGAGCTGTGAGGTGTCTGACTAGCCAATTAAAACAAACCAACATGCCGAAACCAGTTTGGCTCAGTGGATAGAGCGTTGGCCTGCGGACTGAAAGGTCCCAGGTTCGATTCTGGTCAGGGGCATGTACCTTGGTTGCAGGCACATCTCCAGTGTGGGATGTGCAGGAGGTAGCTGATCGATGTCTCTCTCTCATCAATGTTTCTAGCTCTCTATCCCTCTCCCTTCCTCTCTGTAAAAAATCAATAAGATATATTAAAAAAAAAAAGTTAACATGCAGATAACAGTCAAGCATGTGTTCACGTACTACTCTAGTTCAAGAGAGACTCAACAGCATACAATGCGATCCACCTGTTTCTCCTTCTCCACGCGGTCCTCTAGCTGCTAAGGAGGTGTAGACCCAGACAAAAGCCTGCTGCAGTTCTTGGGATTTGGGGCTCCGGGGAGGAGAGGAGAAAGTTCTAGAAGTTGAAATATTCTAAGTACTGAGTCAGAGCCAAGTATTGATAGAGGGGAGAATAATATGGATTGTCATCGCTAAGAAAGTCACTCCTAATGGTGTCAGGAGGCCGCCGAGGGAGTAGGGCCAGGCAAGCCTCAGGCCTCAGGCGCCGTTCAGCTCTAAGCTGGTGGTACACTCAGCCTCAGTCTGAGCCACAAACATCCTAGAACAACAAAGTCTCCCTGTTTCCCTGAAAATAAGACAGTGTCTTTTATTAACTTTTGCTCCCAAAGATGCGCTCGGTCTTATTTTCAGGGGATGTCTTATTTTTCCATGAAGAAGAAGACGGTACACATTTATTGTTGAACAAAAATAAAAGGAAATGTATCACCTGTATAAAGTATGGTAGTAGTTGTCATCACAAACCAGCTCACTGATGGGCCGCAGCACAGCCGGAGCTGTTCAGGCAGTGCGAAGTCTCTTTAAATCAGGAGTCAGATGCCTTACGGTAGCTTCAGGGGCCTTATATTCTGGGGAGGCCTTATTATCGGGGAGGTCTTATTTTCGAGGGATGCCTTATATTACACCGAGAGGCAAAACTGGGAGTAGGCCTTATTTTGGGGGGATGTCTTACTTTCGGGAAACAGGGTATGGACATTTCTTCTTCCTTGGAGTTCTCACCTCCCCAGTCTGGATATTGGGTGTAAACACCCCCTGTTAACCTCCCTGGCGTGCCTGTTGCCTGAGAGACCTCACTGGGACTGCACCTGTGGATTTTGCCTTTATAAACTGGACTCTCTTTGTTCTCTTTAGAGCATGATTTGAATCGCTACATTGTGGGAACCTCTTTCCACGTCCTGCGTGGTTCAGGGTTCCCGGGTCAGGGTTCAGGTTCTGGAGGAGGCCGCACGCAAACGAAATGAGAGACTAGAAAACATTAATTCGGCGATATTGGGGGGCCAGGCGGGAGCCTTCCTCTAGTGGAAAGGACTGCCACCTTCCTTGGGCCTTGCCATCCCTTTGATTCAGGTTTGGGATACACCCTTTGCCCCGAAGCAGGCAATTCCAGTAACAAGTAGATCATCTTATCAGTCAGAATTGACATGATTATTTGATGGGGAAGTTCATTGTCTCCATTAGAAAGTGGGTGGCTGGTTTTGACCTTTCAGAGCTTCGAGGTTGACCAGCCTTCTAGCCTCCTGTTTTCATCCATTTAGTGAGAACAATGTTTGGTCTCGACACTACATGAAGCCTTTTATCTGGGACTGCAATCTTCTTTGCTTAAATAAATGATTTTATTCCTTTTATGAGAGTCTAAAGCTCTTCTTTGGTTAACGTTACATTTCTAGTTTTCCTTTCCTTCCCTCTGAAAGAGTTTTTGTCGTTTTGATGTTTGCAGGGAGCTTCCTGTGGAAGGAAGGCCTCAGAACTCTCCAGTAAAGAGGGCCCACCTGGAAGGCCCTGGGCTGCAATTCTCCTCAGAGTCTCGGAGGTGCTGGTTGGGCCTAGGACTGCTCTGGGTGAGTAGCGTTTCCCCATGAGGAATGTCAAGTAGCGTCTTTGTAATTGTCAGTGGTTGGACCTGAAATACCACGTTTTGGTTTTTAAAAGCATCCCACCCCCACTAGGATTTCCTAAGTAGAAACTGAAGTCACTTATTTGCAGCCTTTATCCTTTCTACTAGGGCTACTTATTGCTATGACTTTCTCCCCAATTACTGCGTTAGTGGCACCCCGCAAATCTCCACGTGTTGTTTTCATTTTGGTTCAGTACAAAATGCTCTTTTGTTTGCCCTTTAAATTCTTCTTTGAGCAAAAATATTATTTTTATGGTTTCTAGGTATTATCCCATGGGGGGAAAGAGAACATACTTGGAATGACATAAGTAATGTGACTATTATGACACTTGTTTTATGGCCCAGAATATAATCTATCTTATGTATTTTACATATACATTTGAAAGAAATTTGTAGTTAACTGTTGTTAGTTTGATGTACACGAACCATCTTAATTAGGTTTACCTGGTTGATAATTGTGATTGTGGTCACAATTTCTAGATCCTTGATTTTTAATCTGCTTGTACTATCAAGTGGTGAAGAACTACATTGAAATCTATTTTTGTGGGTGTTGACTATTTCTCTCTGCAAGTCTCTCAGGTTTTATCTCTCTGTCTATCTTATGAAACTGCTATTGAGGATGTAAACATTTAGAGTTGTTATTGCTCACGATGACTTAACTGCTTTTGTATTATACTATTTTTAATGTTAAATGTATTTAATTACCTTCTTTTAAATATTCTATTAGTTTGATGCTCAGTTTTTTGTTGGATTAATTTGATTTTTTTTTTTTTTTTTTTTTTTTTTTTTTTTTTTTTTTTTTTTTTTTTTTTTTTTTTTTTTTTTTTTTTTTTTTTTTTTTTTTTTTTTTTTTTTTTTTTTGGTATTTTTGCTTAAATGTAGTTGCTTCATATCCTTGAATTTCTTTTTGCTTTCACTGTCATTATCACCATCCTTTTCAGTGGATCTTTATTTTGATGTTCAATAGTGGTTTTTCTCATTGTTGTTTCTAATTAGTTAATTACTTCACTAAATACATGTTGTTTGGTTTTAAAACATTTCTTTTGATCTACAGTTTCATTCTAATCTCCTTATTTTGGGAATTATTTTCACTCTTATTGATTTGTTTTACCATGTCTACTTTTTTTCTTTGTTGTTTCCTAAAAAAATTGAGATAACTTGAAAAAAAATGTTTTCTTGAGTTATATTTTCTCCTCTATTTGTTTTTCTCAATAGCTTGAATGTCCTTTATCTTGTTCGTCTGTGGTGGTGATTTATTGGCATGTTAGCTGATATTTGTTGCTATGTATTTTGCTGTTGTTGATTGAGCTGAAACACTGATAAATGGAGAAAACTCTAATAACACGATATGCTACATTTATTAGATAATTGGGTTTTTGTTCCTTTTCTGGAATTTGATCAAATGTTCTTAAAATAAACTAATAAGGTGGCAGCCAGACATTTAGATATTTTTCTTGAACTCTTTGGATGGTTCTGGGCCTTTGCATATGTCATTTGGAGTCAGATATGTTATTCTTTTCTTTAATTTATTGCTTTCTCACTAGAAGCTATTCTAATGATTTCTCAATATAAACAGGAAAATGATAGATACCTAGTCTGGTTTTTATCTGTTTGTTTTTGCTACAAAATTGGGGGAACATAGCTAAGAGTTCTCAGGATCCTGCTGATCTGCCTTTCCAGCTTCTGTTGGTGGTCCAATGGTTAGGTCTTAGACCTATTTTCTGCTCCTCTTCTTTGAGTCACCCACTAACTGTTCTTTGGTTTGAATTTTCAAAGAACCATTAAGATTATGTCCTTTATTTGGTTAATTGGTCATGATACTCTATCACTGCTTCATTTTTAGTTCACCCATAGTTTTAGATATCAGGAGAAAACAATTTTTATTGCAGTTTGTTGCTATGTATTTAATTACTTCATTTTAAGTGTTTTATTAGTTTGATGCTCAGTTCAACTAAGCATCAAACTAATACAACTGATACCTAAACTGAATTCTTTTGATACCACTGTATTTAATTATCATTTGTTTTGGTTTTATTTTTGGAGAAAATTCAAATGAAAATCAAACTGTTTTTTTTTGTTTTGTTTTGTTTTTAACCAGAATGAATATGCTGTTCAACTATCCTTAAACTCGGAATATGCACAAAAAATTGGAAAATGAATAAAAACACACAAAGCCTATTTAGTTAAAACTGGAATAGTGGTCAGTGGAAGTTATCTTTACTAATTGAGCATTTTCAGTTCATAAATTTTATTAGCTGAAAAAATATCGTTTCATTTGCAGTGGGATTCAAAATAGAATAAATAAGCAATAATGATTATTATCCCTAATGTTAGGATAATAAACAATTGGAAGGTTGTCTAACTAGAATCTGATTTTATCAAAATGGTATTGGACAAACATATCTGTTTCAAATTCTGAATTTCAAACATTGAGTTTCAAATTAAGCTGAAATTTTTCAATATTTCAAATAACCTGACATTGCCAAGTATCCTTAGCAATTTGTTTAATACATGTAAGAATTGTAGTCAAGCTTTAATATCTGTGTAGAGGCATAGTGAGTGCAAAAATATTGTTTTTTCTATAAGCATATCTTTGGCTATTCATAAATACAGAAGTAAAGTATATAAATTGTGATTCTATTACTTTCTTATCCTAACATATAATTCATACTGATCATACGGTAGGTATTCAAGAGATGATAGTTCCTTTCAGCTCAGATGGCTTACCTTAAATTTTACCTCTAAATTAAATAAATACTCAACTCTCTTTCCCCTAGATATTTATTTTTGTTTCCCAATGATGAGGCTCTACACTCTTTTAGACTGGCTGTTATTTCATTTTTATTTCACTTTAGAAATTGTGAAGTGAATGAAGCACACTTAAAAAGGGATGGTCTCAGGGACCCATATATAAGTTGCTGTTCAAGGTAACGGGGACATTTGTAATAGGTAAAAATTATAAAATTCATGATTTTAAGGAAAACTCAATCTAACTTTAAACTTCTGATTGAATATGTTTATTTGATGGCAGCTTTAGTGAAATGAATTGGCACAGTATACCAGAATGTAAAATAATAAATTATGATAACTTAAATGTAACCAAATATATGAAAGGATTTGGATCAAAAGTTCAACTCCAAATACTAAGTCATGTTTATTATTTTGTTTTTGAGTGACAAAAAAAAAAAAAATAATCCCTTAATGCAATAAAATGTCCTGGTGATCTGATTAAGGAAATGAGATGCAAATAAAAGGAGAATAAAATAATAAAACATAGATTCTAAAAAATAATACAAACCATCTGATCTTTTGAAACTGATGCCAAAACAAATAATTTGCATTTTTGGTGCCACTATCCTGTAATTAATATGTTAATGATAGTATAATACTGGCATCAGTCACTATATACTTTAGGATTTTGTGGGCTCTACCTGTTGTTCATTTTGTGTCCGTCCAGATGTACATAGAGCTGAAAATTATACAGTCAGAGAAGCATCTGGAAATGAATGTTGTGTTTGGAAGCAAATCTAACAAAAGAAAGAATATTTTTCTCTCATAGAAAAGCTCTCTAAATAATAGAAGAAAAAACATTCTTTTGTTGAAAATCTCTAATCTGTTCCTTTATAAGACAGCATAGTCGTGCATGTGATCTTATATCTGTTATAAGCCAAATAATCATGTGTGTGATGTTAGCAAATAATTATTTTGATAGAATTCAAGGAGGTTGTTAACATGGTACTTTTTTTTTTTTTTTTACTGTGTATATGTTGGTATACTTAAGTGTTTTCAGGGATATGTCTGAGTGATAAGGTTAAATAATAGGAACAAAGAGAATTATACAAAATCTAAAATGTACAAACTAATAATATTTAAAGCTGATATGTATTATATTATTCCAGCTGTGTGCAGGTGAATTGAGTATTTGTGTATATATGTATTATTTTCCTGTATGATATGTAAATATGTATATGTGTGAGGTAGATATATGTATGGATAAATTAAAATAAATGTTCTTGGGGGAATAGCTTACATGACAAGGTAATAAAACGTGGAAAAAGCATAAAGCAAGATGATAAAATGTGAAGGTATGCAGAGAGAGGTCATGGTGTCCCCAGCAGGGACAAAGGCACATGCAGCAGATGGACAGTCTAAAATTATGTAAATCAACAAATGATGAATGATGCGGAAGGGGAGGTCAGGGTGTAGGGGGTGAGTGATGAGTAGACAATATTACTAGAAATGCTCAAGCCTACCTATGCCAACTTTCACTCATCTCTCCGTCACCTCAATGTGAGCATTTGTGTCTGAATCACCAAATCAACAAACAGTGCTAACTTAATTTAGACAAAAATAGCTTTTTAAAAAATATAATTTAACTAGCTAATCACTCCAATTATCTACTTTCCCCATGGTAATCTAGCTTCATGAGTTTACCATGGTATAGTAAGAATAAAGATATAATGAGCCACTTTTAATTTGATTATCTCAGACTATATTAGGAGTCCATACCGGTCATCCAAGACATTAAAATGGCTTTTACATAAATATTCTTCTTAATCCCACCAATAAAAAAACAAATGAACTAAAAAATGTATACATGTGAGAATTTAAATGTTTGAAATAAATTTCTCAGTTGGATGCATTATAGTATAATCTGTTTGTTTATTTCATGTGAATTATTCACCTGGGTATAAAAAGCAAAACATTTCACAGGGAAAATAAAATATATATATTTTTGGACAAAACAAATGCTATTCCCTTGTCCTGATCAGCTCTCCCAGGCTCATCTTTGATTATATAATACATGCTTTTGATTGGAGACATCTGTTGAGATTTATAAATTCTCAGTTGCCTGCCAAACAACATAACCGAGGGGGAATGCACCTGCTGCAGGAAACTGGAAACAATGCAAACATGTACACTCTGCCCAGACTTGTAGAAATCTCGAACCCTAGGCCCACGATATGGATGCAAACATTGGCTAAAACTTCTGTATGGTAACTTGCAGTTTCCCCTTTAATGACATGTCTCATGTTTTAATATCCGTGACCAATGCCAAGAAGAAACGTATGGATCATTCTAATCTGTCCCTCTAAATACATATGGAAATGGTGATTCCCCTAGGAATCAAGATGCAGATCAGGTATGGGGTCCTACATAGCCTTCTAGCACTTCTCTGCTCATGTTAGTAAGCCTGGGGGTACCATGCTCCCAATATCATGCACACAGATGTACAGTGTGTTTACTTAGATCTGTAAGGAGAGACTCTTTAGCACAATGAACACTTGGCTTAATTAATGTCATAGCGTGAGTTACCATATTTTCCGGTGTATAAGACAACGTTTTAACCCAGGAAAATCTTCTCAAAAGTGTTGTATTATAGGGCGAGTATATCCCAAACTCTATATTTTAACTGGAAAAGTTGGAGGTCGTTTTATATGTCCAGTCTTATACACCAGAAAATATGGTAAATATTAATAGGCAACTAAAATGTATCAAGATTTTGGGGAGACATATTAATGTCAATTTTTTAATGTTTTATTTTTTCCATCACCATTTAGCCCATCTCTGCCATCTTCCACCTCCACACTCCCACCCCCTGCAATCTGTTGTCCATGTCCAGGGATTCTTTCTTTCTATTTTTTACTTTTTGCTCAATCCCTCCATCCCCTCCCAACCCTTCTGCCCCAGTCAGAGCTGTCTGCCTTCTATCAACGTGTCTATCTCCATTTTGCTTGATAGTTCAGTTTGTTCATTAAATTTCACATATCAGTGACATCATATGGTATTGTTTACAGGAAAGGGTGAAATATCCCGTGAAGAGTTCTGAGAGGGGAGAAGAAATATATTCTCCCCCCAAAGATTCAAAGTCTAATTGCTAGGCATTTAAATAAGTAAGTTTTAGTGCATGTGTTAACTAGATTTTTTAAATCCTTTGGATGATGATCAGCACTGTACTATTCCCCATACCATTTGTTGTAAAATATCTGCCTAACTGAACAAGAACAAGCATGCCTTTGCTTGCATGCATTGATAAAATTATAGGTATAAATAGAATAGTTTAAATCATTTTAAATTGTTTCAAGCCCTTCTTAATGATGGCGTATAATGATGCTACAAATCCTCCATGCGCTGATTATTTTCTTAGATACGATTTATCTTTACTAACAAGATAGAGTCAGAATGTAGGGGAAAATCCAACCTACAGATAAAGCTAATTATTGTGTGTATAATCAGATGTTAGAAGCTTAACATACATAAAACAACTTCCACGCACAAATACAATATTATCATAAAAAAGAAGGGCTGGGATAGATTTGGTTCTTTTATACAGTATTTTGTCATAAGCTTAACAACATATTTATGAAATTATTTCAAGGTTGGCTTTTTCATGTCTGCACTCATGGTAGATTAAAATGACATGGATGTCATTACCACATGATCAGAATGTTCTTACATGATAATGGATGGAGGAGAAAGAGTAATAGTTTCACAGCCCGCCGGCTGCAGAGCGATTCCTAGAGAGAAAAGGTGTTTTATCTCTTGCTACTTAGAGAAGTAGCCCTCCATTTAGTGATTTAAGTGTGAACCATTCAGTCAGATCACAGTTGTGCTACTGCTGGATGATTCTTCTCTTCGGAGCGTGCTCGGCTGCTAACTGCTAAGCTTACCCACATAGACACTGTCAACTGGTGGATCCGCTTGTATCTGGATGATCAAGGGTGTCCGCATTCACAGGTACGACTTTTGCAGTCTGTTGTATGAGGTAATGGAAGCATCTGAGTTTTCTCTCTTCATACCCAGCCGGCCAGAGAAGATTTCCTCAAACAGTGGTTGCATGATTACATAGCTGCAAGAGAAGCCAGTGCCCAAGCCCTTATTAAGCCTGTGCTGGTGCCACATTTTCTAGCAAAGTCTATTGGTTGATGACAGTTGCATGACCATTCCAGGTTCAGTAAGCCCCACCTACTCATAGGATGTGTAGAAAGGAAGGGATCTCTGGGCGTTTGCTGATTCATCACAGCCATCCTCTGGCTGAAAGTGACTCATGTTTCCGTCACCTGGAAAATGTGCTCACTCTTATTCCAGGGACCCCAAATGTCTCCTATAATTCTGCCCTTTCGGTTCAAGTCCACAACCTTGTGATCTCAAATCATGTCTAAAAGGCAGCCTTGTGTGTGTGTGTGTGTGTGTGTGTGTGTGTGTGTGTGATCTAAATCATGTGTAAAAGGCAGCCTTGTGTGTGTGTGTGTGTGTGTGTGTGTGTGTGTTGAGCTAAAGAGATGAATTCCCTGCAACTGTCCCCCCCCACAGAAACAATATATATATACACGAATGTGCTAGAAATGTATATTAAACACTTTAGTGTTCCAAAGTGCATGAGATGATAGTATAGCAGCTGTTCTACTACGGAATAATAGAGGTCACTCTTTATCCAGCTTGCCATACAATTTCCTCATTGATTTTTCTCTAGCTTCCACGAGCAGATTATTCACTAGTTTCCAGCCTCCCTTAATTGTTTCTTCACTGCTTTTCTGGAGTCATCGCTACCTCCCATTCCCAAGATTAATGACACTTAGAAGTACGATATCTCTATTAATTATCTATCGCCATATAACAAACTACCCCCGACATGTCAGTGGCTTAAACCAATAATTATGTATTTGGCTCCAGACCCTGTGCGTTGGCAGGGAGGTCTTTCCTTCCCTGGGCTGGCCTCGCTGTTTTCTGCTGGGCGAGCTGATGCATCACCTTGCAGCTGGCAGGTCAGCCAGGAGATGGATGCTTGCGGGTGATTTGTGGTAGACCAGCTCTCCTGACCGGTACTTGGCAGGCGCTGGCCACATTGGAGGAGGCTGGTTCGTGTGTCTCTTTTATCCGGGAGCACAGTCTGTGCTGCTTTACGTGGTATTTGAAAAGTTACCCATGCTGCAAGAGAGGGTAGCGTCAAAGCTCAATACTTTCCAAGTCTGCTTTTCTCGTCTGCTCAGGTCCCATTGGACAAACAATGAACACAAGTATGACGGGTTTAAACACTTAAATGCTTCCTGATAAGAGTGAAAGGATCTGTGTTAAATTTTGCAATCCATCGCACCATATTAAATAAGGAATGTTTCTTGTTTATATAAACATAAAAAACAACAACACTTTGCCAAAACCACTTTGGTTCAGTGGATAGAGCATCGACTGAAGGGTCCCAGGTTCAATTCCCGTCAAGGGCATGTACCTTGGTTGCAGGCATATCCCCAGGAGGGGGAGTGCATGATGCAGCTGATGGATGTTTCTCTATCATCTATGTTTCTAATTCTCTATTCCTCTCCCTTCCTCTCTGTAGAAAATCAATAAAATATATTAAAACACACACACACACACACATACACACACAAAAACAATTAGCCACAAAGAATTCAGGTGGGTAGTTATCAATGAGGAAAATGATAGGATCTATTGGGAAGATGAAGAACCTCATGGAAGAAAATTCTCCCTGTATTTCTCGATGTTTCTTTCTGCTTTGCCTGGGCCTTCAGAGAAAAGCAAATAGACAAGATGTAATATAAAGAATATCACTTTTCTTCTGTACCCTGCTCTCAGCTTCTCACCTTTGAGACATTTTCACATTCCTGAGGAATAAACCTGGAGATGTTTTGTATTCTCCTAGAGAATGTTATGTCCCAGAACAAAAGAGAAGATCTTTCTATTTCTAGAAGGGAAAATGGGCAGTTATGCAAGCAGCATTATGTAAGTACTAAGTCTCATGATGTTAAGGTTTCTCTATTATTGTGAACCCCTACTGCATGTGACTGTGAACATTTGGCTCCTAAGCGAACTGTGGAGAAATGTGTGTGGAAAATCCACACGCGGTGCTCTAGAGAATGTTCTCTGGTCAAGAGACCCGTATTTTCTGTCAGAATAGGAGTGTTTTCTGTCAGAATTCTTGGTAGCATTATCCCTTTAAGTAATCAACTAAGAGTTTAATGAATATTGTGGACCTGAGAATGATGTTGGAAAACAGAATAGCAGAGATATAAATTGTTTATCGCTGGCTACTTTTAACTAAAGTATATAGGTGAGCTTGGACAATAAAAATAGACTCGTTTGCAAACCTGAAAGGCCTGAAAATGGAGTATGTCAAGATAGGTGAAGCCTCCAAAACATGGAAAGTGTGTATTGTTTGTGAAACCCAAAGAATAAGAAATAACTGGCTTTTTGTAACAAAATTTTAAAAAAGAAAAAGAAAAGACAATGTCTAGAAGTTGGAGGAAAAGAGTTGGCAAAGCCCACTTTTTTTGGACTTGAATGCCATTTTAAAAGCCTTTGGATAGCAGAACCTCGTTCATATTCAGCCCTGCCCCGAAGATAAAAGGAAGGAAGATTGTATGTAACCTTTATTTCCTATGCACTGGCGCTAAGATTGCCACCACTAGTTTAAAGGGGTGTGGTGGGTGGATTCTTTATCCATTCAGAATCAAGGCCCTTGCAGTTTCAGAATCTGCTGAGGCCTGCTTCCTAGCTCAGAGACAGCTATCCTGTTTCCCCGAAAATAAGACAGGGTCTTATATTAAGTTTTGCTCCCAAAGATGCTATCCTGTTTCTCCCAAAATAAGACAGGGTCTTACATTAAGTTTTGCTCCCACAGATGTGCTAGGTCTTATTTTCAGAGGATGTCTTATTTTTCCAAGAAGTAGGTCTTATTTTCGGGGGATGTCTTACTTTTGGGGAAACAGGGTATCTTTTTTTCTGTGTCCCCGTGTGGCAGAAGGACAAGTGAGCTCTCTCCGGGATCCCTTTAGTAAAAGTACTGATCCTATTGACAAGGGCTTCGCCCTCATGACATGATCACCTCCCATAGTCCCCACCTGCATACACCATCACAATGAGAATTAGGTTTCAGCATATGAATTTGGGGGTACACAAGCATTCAGTCTATAGCAGGGGGGAATCAAAGAAACAAAATGAATTGAGACTTAAGATATATTTTTTTTAATATATATTTTATTGATTTTTTACAGAGAGGAAGGAAGAGGGATAGAGAGTTAGAAACATCAATCAGAGAGAGATATCGATCAGCCGCCTCCTGCACGCCCCCTACTGGAGATGTGCCCGCAAACAAGGTACATGCCCTTGACCGGAATCGAACCCAGGACCCCTCAGTCCACAGGCCGACGCTCTATCCACTGAGCCAAACCGGTTTCGGCAAGACTTAAGATATTTTTGATGTTTAGGAAATACACGCTAGAGTACTTGGTGCATGCTAATAGGTTCATAGAACTAAGGAGAAATACACTGATCAGAAGTATAATACATTGTATGGGACTCATTCAGCCAAAAAAATTAAAAAGGCAGAATTAAAATGCTTTGATTATTCTCAATTTAGAACGTCCTTTAATCTCCAAACTTATATAAGAATAAAACATTAAGCTACTGATGAAAAAGTTATACTTCCCGTGGTGTCTTTTACCTTAAAATTTCATCATCTGTTATTGGATTTACTGTTAATTATAAAAAGTATTACTTGTTTATAATGTGCTAATCTTCTCTAGTATCAATTTGATGACAACTTTCTTCCTATTTTAGTTAATTCTATAACTTATTTTTTAACTAAATTAAATTGCTTTCCTTCTTTCTTTATGTTATTGTTGGATTTTAAAGTATTTCATGCATTTAACTCCATACTTTTTGGTTCGGAGCAGAAGTTAAGTTTAGAACTTTCAGAGCTTTCTGAAGACTTTCTTCTCTAACAAAATGATAAACTAATCTTGTTTTATGTTATTTCACATTTATTAACAATGTCTTTGTTGCTTAAACTTTATCAATAAGTTTTCCTTTTATACTAGTGGAATCTGATCATTCCACTCCTGTATTGTTCTTGATTTTTAAGTCTATGGAGTCTTTCACATGACAATTTATGTTAAGTTTTATTGACTGAATGTGAGTACATAGTGCTTGGTAGGAGATTTCTACCGATGGCACTTAAATCAACCTTATTGATAATACCATTCTGTTCCTCTACATAATTATCGATTACTTAATTCAAATTATATGACAAAGAACAAACGGTAATGTGTCTGTCAATTTTTCCTGGCTTGTCTTAGCTTTTGTTTATCTATCTGTTATAGTGTTTACCAAATAATTGCTTATGGCTCTAAATAATCTGATAGCTGTCTAAACAGTCTGCTTTTGACATTTGGTCAAAATAGTATTTTGGATGGCATTAGTTTTGTTACATGGGTTTTCATTTTAATGAATTAATACTGTTATGTAAGTATTGGGCAGGTGTACATTTGTAGCTATTAGTTTTTAAGATTTCTGCGTTGTTTTTGTTTTCTAAAATCAAAGGCTTACATATAAAACATCTACAGGGTGTCCTTATATTGCAAAGAACCATAATAACTGTCTGGATGATCCAATTCCGGGATGCTCAAGTTTCAGTTGATAAAGTTCTGTGCAAAACAGGGACTGCCTGCAATTGAATCTTGCTATTTCTGTCAATCATTGGACACACAAAGCTTTTATCAGAAAAGACACTTGAGTACATTTTATTTTTATATTTATATATTTGAAATAGTTCCTCTCACCTATAGTATGTGTTCACTATTTATACTTTCTTGTTTTTTTTGTTTGTTTGTTTGTTTGTTTTTATGGCTAATAATGAAATTATCGATGTCTTGTCAAATTAGTAATTTTTATTGGCTTAAAGGTGTACAATTTCCTCTCTTTTCCACGTCCAGCGAGGCTAGAGAGCAGGTCCAGTTCCTGAGTAGGGGTGGCTGGGAATTTAGAAAGATAAAAGAAAGAAACTGACACAGAGGTAGATGGAAAAAGCTGGGAACCGGTGTTCCGCTGCCCTCTTCTGATGGAGAGACAGTGACCCAGAGCTGATGCAGCGTGTTTATTTTAAACCCCCAAATACCAGGAACTTCCACCAAAAGTCAAGACAAGGGAGATTATTTGCATTTTTGAATAGGCCCAAGCGTTCCTAGTGTTAGACTGGATTTACATATCAAAACCCACTTCCCTAGACCTGGGCAAAGATAAGAGTCAAAGCTGAGAACACATTTGCCTTTTAGTTAAGATGTGTAACCAAGATGTGGCTTTACCTGTGGCCTTGGGTTTAGCTGACAATCATTACGGAAGAATGCCCATGTGCTTTAAATTTTTTTACTGCCTTTACATTTCATAAAAGATTTAACTGTATTTTTGCCTCACACTATTTACCCTCCTTCTAAAATTCTGATTATGGCCACTTTGATCCGGGATGATTAACTTAATCAGCTTTTCTGAATATTACCTGGGAGAAAGGTGATGTGTCTATTCAGATCCTGAGCAATTACATGCTTATTTATAAATGGAAATATTCTTATTTATGACACATTGACCTACAAACAAAAAAACTAAACAAACAAATAACAAATGAATAACCATGGATCTTATCAGCTACCAAATAATTTTTCAGCAATGATGTGAGGGAGTTTTAATTCTAACTGCTTATTTATTATTCAAGAAAAACTATGAATTAATTTGGATAGTGAACACACAATATAATATATAGATAATGTATTATAGAATTGTATTACTGAAAGCTATGTAATTTTAGTAATCAATGTCACCCCAATAAGTTCAATAAAAATTAAGAAAAAGAAAAAAATTCTAAATTTGAAGTACATAAAGAGAAAATTGGTGCTTCGCTTCATGTAAAGATAGATGTAGTTTATCTTGCAAAATTAAATAACACATGTTGGATATGCTAATCAATGCTGTCAACCATTCCTTTACGATGGAACTTCTAACTCAATAATTTTTAAATTATAATTTTACTATAGTATGAAAAATAGAAAAGGAAAAAATTAAGAAGTCAGTATTTATCTGTTCAGAATGCAAATATCTGACCTATAAGCTCTTGACAGGTTAGAAAATAAACTTTAAAGAACTGCATGAATAATCCTATATAATAAAGACGTGATATGCAAATGATTGTTACACCATAAGCATAACAACCAATTGCATAAGGACGGATCACAGATCATCCGGAAGGTGGAGCAGGTGGCAAGCAGGTGGCAAAGAGCTATGGGAGAGGGCAGGGCAGCCAGCTATGGGGGAGGAGTAAGGGATAGGGGGGTCAGGGGAGCTACAGGAGAGCAGGGCAGTGGGCAGAGAGCTACAGGGAGGAAGCAGTGAGCTACTGGCAAGCTACTGGCACATGGATTTGTGGGCAGGGCTACTAGTAATACATAATTATGAATCAGAAAAAAGTGTTATTTATACACACTTATCCTCTATCACATACACCTAAATTTTGAAAAATTTTAATCCTTTTTGAAAGCATATACTCTAGAGTATTTTTAAGCTTAGCTTTTTATACATATGTAAAATTTATGCACTTCCCCTGCAACTTTAAGCATTTAAAAATATATATATATTTTATTGTTTTTTTTAACAGAGAGAAAGGGAGAGGGATAGTTAGAAACATGGAGAGATAAATATCAATCAGCTGCCTCCTGCACGCCCCCTACTGGGGATGTGCCTGCAACCAAGATACATGCCCTTGACCGGAATCGAACCTGGGACCTTTCATTCCGCAGGCCAATGCTCTATCCACTAAGCCAAACAGCATTTTAACTTTAAGCATTTTAATTCACATTATCTCACCTAGCTGATAATAAAATGAAGGTGCCAAACAAATCAATATCTTTGCTTTTTTGTTTGTTTGTTTCACAATTTGATATCCTGCTATCTTGCCACATATTTCTCAAAACTTATGCAGTAACTGCTAACTATGTATTTCATCAGCAGCAACATAAGAAAACATAATTCTCATTAAGCATGATTTTTGGTAGGGGGCTACTTGTGTTTGTTAACCTGAATATTTTTAATTGACTCTTCTCATTACAATGTAAATCGAAAGGACACAGTGTATAGAAAAAGTTAGAGACCCCAAAATCAATGATTGTTTTCTTCATATAGATTCAAGATAATAAGAAAATTAGGGGTGGAAAGAAGTTATTCTAATTTCTGATACAGCAAATGGATATTTTCCTTGAGTAAATGAAGGAATAAAAAAGAGGCATGGTTTACTTAAGGGAAGAATAATTCAGTTTAAGGGTGTTATGTGTGAGAGTTGATTTAGGATGCATCCCCGGGAACTTGTAAAATTATTTGTGGATGGCAACAGAGTCTCCAAAGTCTTCTAATAGGATCCCCTGGGCCACCCTGGCCAGCCCTCCTCAAAGGAAATGCCATCTCTTGAGAATAAAATCATAGACAGATTTAATACTTCGCAGGAGTTAGGATGTCACTGTGGCTGATTCTCTCAGTATGTTTCCTTTGCACACTGAGTTAAGACTGACATGCAAAAGGGAAATATGTAAATTGACAATTAGCCTGAACAGTGCCATAGCCCAGTAACTGACAACTCACACTTGAGTTGGACTTCATTGAGATAATTTGAATTCTTCTCTACTATTGAGTAATTTTCAAATTAGGAGAACTGTCTAAAAGAAAAACATTTCTGTGTTTGCTGATATTAAAACTCTAGGTTGGCCCAGCTGGCATGGCTTAATGGTTGAGCGTCAACCATTGACCTATAAATCAGGAGGTCATGGTTCAATTCCCAGTAAGGGCATATGCTCAGGTTGAGGGCTCAGTCCCCAATGTGTGGTATGCATGAGGCAGCCAATCAATGATTCTCTCATCATTGATATTTCTCTCTCTCTTTCCCTTCCTCTCTGAAGTCAATAAAAATATATTTTAAAAATAAGAAAAACCATTGTCTGCCAAACCGGTTTGGCTCAGTGAATAGAGTGTCGGTCTGAGGACTGAAAGGTCCCAGGTTCAATTCCAGTCAAGGGCATGTACCTTGGTTGCAGGCACATCCCCAGTAAAGAGCGTGCAAGAGGCAGCTGATGGATGTCTCTCTCTCATCGAGGTTTCTAACTCTCTATCCCTCTCCCTTCATCTCTGTAAAAAAAATCAATAAGATATATTAAAAGAAAGAAAGAAAGAAAGAAAGAAAGAAAGAAAGAAAGAAAGAAAGAAAGAAAGAAAGAAAAGAAAGAAAGAAAGAAAGGAAAACCATTGTGGGTTGAACCCTAGCAATTTGCACACTTTGTTATCAGATCAGCTTTCTTCATTGCAAAGGCTAGTTTCAATATTCTCACAGGAGTCCACCTCTATTGGCCCTGTTACACCAGAGGTAATAGAATATCTTTATAACATTTGGCCAGAGGTAATAGCATATCTTTATAATATTTCTCCATAAAACTCAAATCCCTCCAAGGTGTAATGAAAAATACATTCTTAAAATCTGAGGGGAAACCAAAAATTGCAAGACTGAATATTTAGTCTGCACACTAAATATTCAACCTTGACTGAAGCACATACTATAGGTATTCCTCAATGTCAGCAAACTAGACAAGAGAATGGATAAAAGCTTAGTAACAATGCTAATAAGAGCCCTGCCTGGGAGCTCCTAAAGAATATCCTGTTAAGTGTATGCTCTAAAGAAGCCCGTGGATCTAGAAATATGTATAAATGTCTAAATTCGTGCACAGGGGTTGGGGGAGGACGAGCAGGGGAGGGTGTGTCCCTCAGCCCAGCCTGCACCCTTTCCAATCTGGGACCTCTTGAGGGATGTCTGACTGCCCATTTAGGCCCGTGTCCAAGACATCCCTCTCTCACAATCCAGGACTGCTGGATCCCAACTGCTAGTCTGCCTGCCTTCCTGATTGCCCCTAACTGCTTCTGCCTGCCAGCCTGATCACTCCTTAACCACTCCCCTGCCAGCCTGATTGATGCCTAACTGCTCCCCTGCCAGCCTCTTTGCCCCTAACAGCTCTATCCTGCAGGCCTGGTACCCCCCAATGGCTCTCTCCTGCAGGCCTGGGTCCCCCCCGCCAGGTACCCTTCCCTCAGGCCTGGTTGCCCCCAACTTTCCTCCCTTACAGGCCTAGTCCCTCCCAAATGCCTTCCCCTGATGGCCATTTTGTGGTGGCCATCTTGCATCCACATGGGGGCATCATCTTTGACCACATGGGAGAAGCCATCTTGTGTGTTGAAATAACGGTCAATTTGCATATTACTCTTTTATTAGATAGAATATATATATATAAATTCATGCATGGGTAGGGTACCTAGGCCTGGCTGGCGATCAGGGCTGATCTGTGGGGCGACTGACAGAGCGATCATGGTGACCCCTTGCTGGCACATGCTTTGACCAGCCTGGCGCCGCCATTTGCCAGGCCCACCCCCATCCTGGCCACCGCTGCCAATCGCCTCCTTCTGTGGGAGGAGAATGGCAGGGCATTTGGGGGGGCAGCCTTGGCCTACTTACCAGCCAGACCTGCCCCCAGATCACACACCACCGGCAGGTCCTGTGTTGAGTATCTGCCCTTTGGTGGCCAGTGTGCATCATAGCAACCAGTCATTCTACCAGTTGTTCTGCCATTTGATCTATTTGCATATTAGGCTTTTATTATATAGGATTATTCATGAATTGCAATAGAGTTTCCAAAATTTTCTAATAGAAAAAAGTGTGTGTATATATGCCTAAGTAACCATTATGCCTAAGTAACCATTATGACCAGATGGTAGCTATGGCACACACTGACCACAGTGGGCAGGCACTTAATGCAGGAGCTGCCCCCTGGTGGTCAGTGCACTTCCACAGCCAACCTCCTATAACAGGCTAACCTCTTATGGTCCCTCCCCGTGGTTGGCCAGCCCCTATCGGCCCCAATTGCTGGCCAGGACAAAGGATCACCTCCATGCACAAATCTGTGCACCGGGCCTCTAACACATATATATATATTAATTAATACATTATATGAATTTATATATGTGTATATATGTGTGTGTGTGTGTATGTGTGTGAATTAATATATATCTATATATGTATGTATATATTTATATATATGAAAAATAGCATAAAAAGAACAGTTGGTTATTTGAAGGAATAAAATCAAGGCATTAATGAGGCCACAATAACTTTTCCGGAAGTCTTCGTACCTGCATCTGGTTTTGATTTACTAAGATGCTAGAACAGTAAACATCTACCTATATCAACAGATACAAACGCTACCTTACATAGTGGTTATAATAGTGTCATTTCAGAAGTATTCATTCTTTCAATCCACTTCATATTTACTTTCCATAACGCAAGGATTTCCTTCAATTCTTCATGTCCTTTTAATGGATACAATAGTAAGCCAGCCTGCACTAGTAGGGAAATAAACAGTTGTAAATTCAAAGATAAAAACAATACAGTTTGTAATGCGAAATACATCTTTAAATGCTTAAAGACATATGCCTTGTAATGCAATGGAAGATTGCCTGGCCTAGCTCTGGCGTTCAGAACTAGGACTAACTGGTGGGTTTTGTTTAAAAGTCAGAAGGACTCTGGTGATATGAAGTTTATAACCGATCAAAAATTAGTTTATGCAAGATTTGTCAGGATTATGGAGGACATCCAAGGCAACCTCTGACTGGGGCCTCTTCTTCTCAGAACTGTTCTTTACTTTGCCCCAAACAAGTGGTGGCAAGGAGATGTGCCACTTTCCGAACTGCACAACTGGGCATAATGTCTGCTAGCAGTTGCTTACAGAACCAACCTCAAACCAGTGTCCTTGGGTGGGTTTTAAATGATACAGTCCAACAGATTTTTTTCCCCATTGGAATATTTTTATTGTGAATAACATCATAAAGACCTTAGAACAGTGGTTCTCAACCTGTGGGTCGCGACCCCTTTGGGAGTCGAACAACACTTTCACAGGGGTCGCCTAAGACCAGTGGAAAACACCTATTTCCCATGGTCTTAGGAACCAACACACCGCTCCTCGGTGTAGCAAAGTGTAGCAATGTAGTTTACTGTTGTCATATGAAGACTGTTACCCATGCTACACCACGATTCAAGACAAAAATTTCATTTATTTGTCATTAGAAATAAATATTTCACAATATATAATTACATATTGTTTTTGTGATTAATCACTATGCTTTAATTATGTTCAATTTGTAACAACGAAAATACATCCTGCATATCAGATATTTACATTGCAGTTCATAACAGTAGCAAGATTACAGTGATGAAGTAGCAACGGAAATAATTTTATGGTTGGGGGTCACCACAACATGAACAACTGTCTTAAAGGGTCGCGGCATTAGAAAGGTTGAGAACCACTGATTTAGAAGGAAGGTCTATAATGCTAGGAATCAAATGATTCAATTGGACATCTGTTGGTTGTTATATTCCCCAAAATACTGAGGAAGTGCATACCTAGTAGAAATAAGCCAGTCAATGAAGGAGAAGCATCACATGATCTCACTCATTTGTGGATAATAAAGAACATTATAAACTGATGAACAAAAGGATAGATACAGAGGTAGTAAAGCCTCAAACAGACTGTCAAATTACAGCAGGAAGATTAAAGTTAGGTGAGATCAATCAAAGGACTTGTATGCATGCATATGAGCATAACCAATGAACATAGACACTGGGGGGTTGGGTTATGTCTGGGAGGGAGGAGGGCAATGGAGAGATATGTATAAAAAATTAATAAAAAAAAAGAATGAAGTCAGATTCTATACAGCACAAAGGAGAGAGAGAAAACAAGCCTGCTGAAATACATGCTTTGAAGTCCAATTGTTTTCCTGCAGGTAATATAACTTGCTATTTAATTCCTTCCTTTAATTACGTTGGCTACCCCTTTAACATTTCAGTTTAGGTCCCTTTATGACTAAGCTGGTTGGAGTTGTTTTTCTTCCCAAAAGGCACTGTCTAAATTACTTGTCCGTCAGGGAAGAACTAAAGTGATATTTCTCAGTCACAATTTGGCAAATAGAACCATGTTAAGGGAGACATTTGAAGAACATAGTGCTTTGTAACAAACCTTCCTTTGTTGTGAATTTCATCCTTGATTAAATCATAGCAGGCAGCTTCCTGTATAAAATCACACTCTCATTTCTCAGTATTGTCACAATTCTTAGTTCAATTTTTTTCTGTAAATGTAACAATGCTGACCTATAATTAAATGCATATTTTATACTTCCTTAAAGTTATTGTTTTCCTAAATTTATTTGGAAAATAGAGCAATCACATCTTGCAGTTATCAGGCAAAAGTGTTTCATAACTGATTTGTAGACATTTTGGATGACAAAGGCTCTTTGCTTGACCAAATTTAGTCAGGCTTCTGAGCCGTGTAGGCCTATCTATAAGCGCTCTCTTATAAAATCACTTTTAACAAGAACCTTGCTAAAACGAGGCCCGCATCTTTTGATATCTGATCAATCTAGATATCCGATCAGATTCCTCTCCTTCCCCATCCTCAACGTGACCTCTGGTCTCCTTGGACTTTCTTTAGCAAAGAACCCTGTCAAGTTGGATTAGCCAGGAGCCTCCAGACCCCGGCTGTTTCCTCTTAGTAACTTCCTGTCCACCGCCTCTGCATTCCCCATTGTCCATGCTTTATTCAGATCTGAGCCAGGTACTGCTCTAATGTCTGCCTTCTTCAATGGCCATGATCCTGAGGAAAATCTGTTCTTATTGCTTTAATATCCATCTTCAACTTTTCTTAGACACACACTTGGCTTTCAGAAATTGCATGCAATTCTAAATATTTAAAGATATGAGCTCCAAAAACACATACATAATTTTTGTAAGACAAGGCTTGTATCTGACACAGGTACACATATATAATTTTAAGACTAGGCTTGTATCTGACACAGGTACACATATATAATTTTAAGACTAAGCTTGTATCTGACACAGGTACACATATATAATTTTAAGACTAGGCTTGTATCTGACATAGGTACACATATATAATTTTAAGACTAGGCTTGTGTTTGACACAGGTACACATATATAATTTTAAGACTAGGCTTGTATCTGACACAGGTACACATATATAATTTTAAGACTAGGCTTGTATCTGACACAGGTACACATATATAATTTTAAGACACAGGTACACCTGCTCAACATAAAAGCTGCAACTGATCCCAGACCTGTCCAAGGAGATCTCCAGGCACATGTCCAACATGCTGAAGGGATAACTTATAAGTGCAGACACTTTGACAATGAAGCTCAAAATGGTTGATGCCCAGTGACAAGGTCAACCGTGACTGTATTTTAAGAAGGAAAGGCCACAGTGGGGAAGGGTCTGCTGGAGCGTAGATGCCCACTGTGACCAGCCTTGCATGGGGCCCAGCTCCTGTCCACAGGGGGGCAGAGGGGCAGGGGCCTCCATCTGCTCACCCCTCTGCCCTTGAAACCTGACAGTGTGTGAAATTCAGAGGAAAAGATGTAATGGCTCTTAAAGGAAGACTATCTCTTTCAAGTCATCTAACGTAATCACATTCTTTATGCGGACATTCTCCTTTGACCAAACCCATTGCTCTTGTTCTTATTTTTCTCCTTTATTTACTAAATGTTCATTCTGCACCACATTCTCACAAGATTCATCTGAGATTTACAACGAAAAAAAAAAGTTAGAAAACTTGATCCAGAATTATATATCATGATCTTCATCATCCACTTAATAAATTTGTTTTATCTCCCACGGTTTCTTTTATCTCTTCAAGATGAAAACATGTATGCTAGAATGGATGATAAAAATACAACCTTTAGCCTCAAGGTATTTATCTTCTGTACCTGGACATCTAAGCACCTAAAACGCATGGGCTAGATATTCTTATTCAAGTCATATTGGCCATGGGCTGAACAGCTGATGAATCTAACAACTTTTGGGTTAGTCTCTGTCACAGTTTGGAAATAAATACATTCCAGGAAAGTTTAATATACTGACTGGTTGTGTCATCACTCCACTGACAGAAATATACAACGTAAATGCTATTACCATATAAAAAAATAGTTTTCTGTTCAAAAGCTATCTCCTTCTCTGAATTTCTTTTTATTCCCCCCTTCCCCCATTTTATCAACTACAAACTAGTACTCCCAAATGTTCCCTTTTCTTACTTTTATTTTTCCCACGGTATCTACACACCAGCTGACATATCCTATAATTCTGATTATCTGCCTCCCTCACTGCACAGAAGCTCCATTGATTGGAGCAGAGACTTGTTCGACTCCAGTCACCTCTTTGACTTCAGTGCTGGGAACAAGCCCAATATTGAGGGCACTCAGTAAACATTGTTAGAGGTAAGCAACTTATGCTTTAAAAAACCATGCAGCAAAACAAATCCTGGGCTCTTGGCTAGTACTACGGTTCCACATGATTTGCCTTAAAGAGAAGTGACTGAATATGAAAAGGATTGTTTTGAACGGTGGGACATGTCCTGTATTATGAGCTTATGAAAATAAAAAAATACGTCTCAATATTTTTCACTCTTTTCCTAAACTACACTCATGTTTCTTAAATATTTTATTTTAACCTAAAAAAAATAAAGCCAATGGTGATTGAATATGACTGGTTAAACGTCAAGCTTTTCAAATGCATGCCATCGTGTGATCAAACTCCGTTATCTGGTCATTAGCCAGCTAGGGGTGCCATAACAAATCATCACAGACTACGTGGCTTAAACAACAGAAATTTCTCTCTCACAGTTCTGGATCTTAGAAGTCCAGGGTTAAGGTTCTAGCAGGTTTGGTTACTCCTTGGCTTGTGGATGGATGACCTTATCTTTGTGTTTCTTTCTCCTCTTCTAAGGGCACCAATCACATTGGATTTAGGCCCCATACCTATGACCTCATTTTACACTAATTCAGTGGTTCTCAACCTTTCTAATGACTCGACCCTTTAATATAGCTCCTCATGTTGTGGTGACCCCCAACCATAACATTATGTTCGTTGCTACTTTATAACTGTAATTTTGCTAATGTTTTGAATTATAATGTAAATATCTGTGTTTTCCGATGGTCTTAGGTGATGCTGCTAGTGGTTTGCAACCCATTGGTTTCTTGTGTTCAGTTATTCTTGCCTACTTTTATTTATCCCCCTTGGTCATAGTGTGTAATACATGTATGCTTATGCTGCTGGACTCATTTCACAAGTATTTTTCTGAGGGTTTTTTTCTTAGTGCCTTAAGGTAGATGGGTAGGTTACTGATCTGATATATCTTTTTTTTTTTTAACTATAGTCATTTATAGCTATGTATTTCTCCTTAATTATTGTTTTCACTTCATTTTATATTCTTTGGTTTGTGATTTGGTTTCAATATACACTGAGTGTTCAGATTATTATGATCTCTGAATGCATAATAATCTGGCCACACAGTGTATCCTATCTAATAAAAGGGTAATATGCAAATGTGCCATCACTCCAACACACAAGATGGCCACCCACATGTGGTCACAGCATGGCCAGCAGGGAAGGGCAGTTAGGAGCAACCAGGCCTACAGGGAAGGGCAGTTAGGGATGATCAGGCTGGTAGGGGAGGCAGTTAGGGGTGACCAGGCTGGCCAGGGAGGGCAGTTAGGGGCAATCAGGCCAGCAGGGGAGCAGTTAGGCATCCATCAGTCTGGTGGGGAGTTGTTATGGGGTGATCAGGCTGGCAGGCAGAAGTGGTTAGGAGCAATCAGGCAGGCATGCAGGTGAGCGGTTGGGAGCCAGCAGTCCTAGATTGTGAGGGGGGATGTTCAACTGCCTGTTTAGGTGGGATCAGGCCTAAATGGCCAGTCAGGCATCCCTCAGGGGATCCCAGATTGGAGATGGTGCAGGCTGGGCTGAGAGACACACTCCCCACCCATGCACGAATTTCATGCACAGGGGCCTTTAGTATAATTTGTGCATGGTTGGGGTCTGGCCACCCTGGCCAGGGGGAGGAGACCTGGGCGATTGGCTGGCTGGCCTTTCTGCTGGTTGAACTCCTGGTTGAGGGGAAAATTTGCATATTAGCCTTTCAGTATATAAAATATATACTGAGTGACCAGATTATTATGCATTTGGAGATCATAATAATCTGGTCACTCAATATATATTTTGTATTCAAAGTATATTTTTAACTTCCTTTGTGATTTCTCTTTGACTCTTGGATATTAAAAATAGTGTTAATTTCCACATAATACGTTAATTGATTCCAACTTAATCCCTTGGCTTCAAAGAACTTAATTTATATGATTGAAGTCTTTTTAAATGTATTAGAACTTGCAGGAACAAAGAAAAGAGGGATGGACTGAGGGAAGTTGGGAAGGAAAGTAGGAACCAATGAAGATGGTGTTTCAACCTAGGTCTACCAGATTCCAAAACATCTAGTCCTAACCAGTATGCTACGTAGGCTCTTAGCTTTGGATATTATCATGTTTTCTACCTTTCTTTCACTTATGTAGTTTATATCAGAATCATGTGGGATTTTTTCCCCTCTCTCATCTCCTTCTAACTTATTCTCTACCTCCCAAACATAATTCTGAATAAGTTACTTTCCTTGTACTTTACTGCTTAAAACACATATAATCAAGGCAAATCTTTACGCAACCACTAATTTACTTTGCCATCTCTAACTCTCTTCTCTCTTAATGCTACTCAACCACTCTTGGTTCCCTGAATACATCAATGGCTTTTTTGACTACTTTCCGATTCCTCCTACCCTTCACTTTTCTATCATCACCTGGATACCATGCTCTGACATCATTTACATTCAAAAGCTTTCCTGCCGAGACCGGTTTTGCTCAGTGGATAGAGCATCGGCCTGCAGACTGAAAGGTCCCAGGTTCGATTCCGGTCAAGGGCATGTACCTTGGTTGCGGGCACATTCTCAGTATAGAGTGTGCAGGGGGCAGCTGATCGATGTTTCTCTCTCATCGATGTTTCTAACTCTCTATCCCTCTTCCTTTCTCTCTGTAAAAAAAATCAATAAAATTTATTTAAACAAACAAACAAAAAAAAGCTTTCCTTACCCAAGAAAGTCTCTTCAGGTTCCAGTTTCTTCCCAGACTCTAAGCTGGATAGCATCTAGCAGCCTTTATCCAGAACACACCTGTTTAGTCAAAATGAAGGTAGTATACGATTTTTCACAGAAGCCAGCTGCTGGGCAGGGGAGCACTTCATACTGTTTTCTCAGTTGAAGAACCAATTAGGAACTAAAGTCATAATCCTTAAGTTCGCTAGGCCTCCTCAGTAGCAATGTCTTCTGTTGAACTCAGATTTTGCATTATTTGACCTACAAATAATACCAACGAAGGGATGCAATAAAAATAGAGAAAAAGAGTCATGATTGACCCATCATTATAGATAGTTTATTCTAGGTCTCCTTTTTTTTTCAACCTGTGGTTCATGTTAATTAACTAGTTTTGAAACCTAGGATTTTAAAAGGAAAGAGCATTTACGAGGAGGTAGAAATAAAGATAAAAAGATTCAGCCTCCTCACCCCATGGTTCCCCACTCATCACTGCACAGTTCACAGGTGCGTTCCAGGCTTATCGCTCCCCTTCAAAGGCCTGTGGGTCCTCTGATGAAATGTCAGGTGCCCAAGTATTAATATTGCATGCTTGATTTCACCCAGGTCCCTCGTACTGTCCTTGGGAAAAGTTTCTCTTACTAAGACAGATGATATAATTGGCGATGCCCTTCGCCTCTAAACTGGGAAGAGAAAATATATGTTTTCATATATGGCTTCTTGATGTCCGAGTTGGGGATAATTCTGTCATGAACCGATAGACTTTTGGAGTTATTTCAAGTTAATGGGCTGTAATTAGGCATTTCAAAGAGAAATCTCTTCTTAAAGGTCACAAGGAAGTATCAGATCCTACGGAATCGTATTTTTGCAGGGCCACAGAAATGATAATTACTGATTCATCTCACCTGATAATCACACAGGGATTCCCCAAAGACTAATAAATGGAAACATAATGACAACTACCAGGCTCATGCTGAAATTTTGAAAGCAATACTTACCTGCTGAAAACTAGGCTGGGATATCACCTTGGGTTGAAGAAGCAAGGAAACCTTTTTCTTCACCTTGAATCATAATCTTAAAATCAACCACAAATTAGAGGATATGAGAAAAAAAGTTATTCTGACTCTATTTGGTATTAACTAAATATTTGAAACACGTTTTATTCAGAAAAGTCACTGGGACAGGTTGAATTGTGTTCACAAAATATTCTGAAGTCCTATGATGGTGAGCTTATTCAGAAGTCGTGCCTTTGCGGAGGGTCAAGTGAAGATGTAGTCATTAGTGTGGGCTCATACCCAGTTTGACTAGTGTCCTTATAAAAGGAGGAAATTTGCCGAAACCAGTTTGGCTCAGTGGATGGAGTGTCAGCCTGTGGACTGAAGGGTCCCAGGTTTGATTCTGGTCAGAGGCACATACCTTGGTTGAGGGCACATCCCCAGTGGGGGATGCGCAGGAGACAGCTTATCTATGTTTCTAACTCTCTATCTCTCACCCTTCCTCTGGCAGCCAATCAATGATTCTCTCTCATCATTGATGTTTCTCTCTCTCTCTCCTTCTCCCTTCCTCTCTGAAATAAATAAAAAATATATTAAAAAATAAAATAAAATAAAAAATAAAAAGAGGAAATTTGGGTACAGAGGCAAGTCCACAAAAACGCATTTTGAAGATTTAAGTGAGGCTGCCACATCCAAGGAACACTGGACATTTCTGGCAGACCACCAGAGGTAGGCAGAGGCATGGAACAGGTTCTCGCTCACAGTGCTTAGAGTCTACACCACAGGCCCCTTCAGCTCAGACTTCTTGCCTCCAGGAACTGTATGACAATAATTGATAAGTCACAGTTTGTGAAATTTTGATCTGGCAGCCTTAACAAACTAATACAGAAACTACCCCTAATTTTCATTTATAAATTGACCTCTTCAAGGGTAACACAGTGTATATGGATGACTATTTTATTTTTTTAAATATTCTCTTTTTAATATATTTTATTGATCTTTTACAGAGAGGAAGGGAGAGAGATAGAGAATTAGAAACATGGATGAGAGAGAGAGATCGATCAGCCGCCTCCTGCATGCCTCCCACTGGGGAAGGTGCCCACAACCAAGATACATGCCCTTGACCGGAATTGAACCCAGGACCCTTCAGTCTGCAGGCCGACGCTCTATCCACTGAGCGAAACCCGATTTTGGATATTTTAGTTAAAGAATTTATTCAAAATTCAAAGTTGTGGAAGTATTCTGAGACAGACATGTGCTACTCCTATTAAATTTATGTGACAAGCAGAAAATCAATGTGTGTTGATTTGAACATATATTACATAGAATTATTTTTCCTTCAGAACATTCTAATAATTTAGATTGATTTGAGAACATGGTTGTTTAATGTATCCAACCGTTGAGACATTTTAAAATAGGCTTACTAAAGTGGAAAACAAATAAAAATAGCAAATGTTCTATTATCTGCCCTTGGCATAAGAGACTCAAAATCAAGTGAAACACAGAAAAAATAATATGAAAACTTGTTGCCCCGAGGTTAAAAATTGTTTTCCTAATATGTCATGTAGAATTGTTCAAAAGTAGATTTATATCATTGATAATGTGTATGAATCTGTCACAATATGATAAACCATGGGTCCCCAGCAATCTTAAATGTATTACATAACAGTAACAATGTATTTGGTTATTGAATTTTATAAAAATGAAACATTCCATTATGCATAATATTGGAAATCAATTTAATAGATTATCCTCCTGTACTTACTAATATAAATAATCATTTACTTTTAGAACATAGATTTTTATGGAGAAAAAGACAAATGCTAGTTTAGCAAATATAACATTTTAAAATAGTATAACCTCAAATCTCAATAAAACTCAGCCATTTTAAGCATTTTCCCTACCTACTTTATAGGATTATTTCTAAACACTGAAGACTTGTCAAGTTATGTGGCATCCCTGCTGAGGAGGTGCCTAATTCTAGGTTAATTTTTAATTACATTTATTGGGATGAAATGGGTTCATAAAATTATATAGGTTTTAAGTGTAGGTTCCTAGGATAAATCATCTGTATATTGCATTGTGTGCTCACAACCCAAAGTCAAACCTTCTCCCATCAGCATATATTTGGCTCCCTATACTGCCCCCTGTCAACCACCATGCTGTTGACTGTGTCTACTTCTATGTCTTGATGTGTTCTGAGCGGCTGCTAATGAGATATCAAAGCCGCTCCTCTTTCTCAGGTGCCATCCGATATCCATGTTGGTGGTTAAAGGGTCCACTACTGGAATGGATATCTGAATAAATGCTTAGAAGAGTTTTAACTGAGGTTTCCCATCTTCTAACAGTAAAAGACCTGGAAAGCAGTCAGTCCACTCACTCAACCAGCTCTCACACTGGTCACTGGCCTGGGAGCTTCACTCATCCTCTGATATAACCCTAACCCTAACAATAACCCCAACCCTAACCCTAACCCTAACCCTAACCCTCTTCCCTTAGGCTCATGGACAAATTTGAGGGTCGCTCTCCTTTTGCTTCACAAAGTGGAAACTGCTTTACCCCTTTATCTCTCTTTGAGTTAGAGGTTTCCCTTCAACAGGAACCGTGATGTTGGTCTCATCTATACCTGGGTCCCCATATTTGTCTGCTGCACATGTGTCTTGCTCATTGTAATGAAGGGACGGGTTTTCTGTTCAGACATTATCCCCTGTGACAATCTTCTTGTTTTCTTTTTGCTTATACTTTTCTTTTCACCCTTCCTACAACAGGACTTTTGTAAATGACTTGGTCAGCTGGGGGAAGGGATCACTCAAGACATGCTGGGTATTTAGCAGCAAACTTCCCAGAATTCCCCTTTTCTTCTCTATTTCTCTCATTTTGCCATAACTTTCTTCCTAAGCAGAGATGACTAATGTTAAATGCCTGGGCTAGGGACATAGCTTTATGTGAGAACAATGACCAAATAGTTGAAGTAATTAACATTATTTCAAGTTGTGTTTGGCACAAAAAGAGTGATATCTCAAAATAAGAATGGTCAGAATTAATAAAATTAGAGTTACTGAAATGAGTTACTTAAAAAGTATTTGAAAATGATTAAATATAGCATTTTACCCTACCTTTAAAGGACTGAGCATTCTAATTTTATTTAAAGTTTTCCAACTTATAGTTTTTTTTAATTGCTGATATTACTTATACAAACTCTTAAAAAGATAGAAAATGAATTACTGTATATCAAATATAGTTTAATAATTTTAAAGAGTAATCATAAACCTAAAAAAATGTTAAAAACATGTCCAGGAGTATCAGGAATTAGAGGACACTTGTTATTGTTATAAGTATTATCAAGATGATACAATCAATGAAATAAATAACATTTAAATGACAATAAAAAAGTTCAATAGAATACTCTTAACATTGGGGAAAAATTCAGCATTTTCAGTTAAAAAACACTGGAATGAATAAAGGATTTTTGGTGACCTGCTTAGATAAGAGATAAATATTTAAAAATGTTCTCATAATAATGTACTTAAATATCCTAATATAAACATTGTTACCATTTCACTAATAAAAATAACTACAACCTGACATTTAAATTAAAAAGACGAATCCATATTAATAAAATAATCAAAACTTATTGTAAAATACTGCAAAAAATAAATCTACGAAAGTTAAAATGGAAACATGTTGACATTGGGAAGATTTAATACCATAACATTACTTCTCCCCAAATTTACCCTTTTACTACTGATCTATAATAGTATTCTACTAACACAGGGCACATTGGCCTCACTGTAAGAGTGTGAATATGTGCATGCAAATCCCACTGGACAATCAACTTTGCTCAGTGCAACATGGAAATATGTCTGGTGCACCACGTTGTCCCATGAATTTTCTGCAAGCAGGCAACTCTCTGGTCTCACAAGGCCAAGTGTTCTCAACCTTTCAGATTCAGGAACCTGAAATCCCTTAAAAATTATCAACACTAATGTGATCTGTTTACATAAAGCATATCTATCAATATATGCCATATTAGACATAAAAACAGATAATGTTGAAAAATAGTTATCTATCTTTTAAAAATAATTCATTATAAATTTTCTACAATGACAATTTAGTATGAAGAGTAGCATACTTAAACAGTTTTGTATCACTGCATAATCTGCTTCTGTATTTAAAATGCTGCAATATGCTATTTATTTGCAGTATATGGATAAATATGCTTACACATGACATGAGTAAGAAATTAAAGGTAATTGTGAATATTCCTTTTTTAATAATGTACCAAAACTTGACTAGTAGTTGTTTCTTAAAGTTTAGTTACCATGCTTTTATTCTAAAATCATATCTGAGAAGTCTGTGTAGTCTGTTTCCTGAAAAATCTATTGATCTATTTTGCTCGGTGAAATTTCATTTCGTTTGGGAATTATTCTGTAATATTACACATTCATAATTTAAAAATTATTGTTCCAGTGAATCTGCAGATTTTGCAAATGTTGGCATATTTCATGAAGCATCAAGCTCGCATTCATTAATCATGACCAATGTCATCAGAAAAATTATTTAAATTTTGAGAACTTGTCAAGCTTAAGATGGCAGATGCAAGTTTTCCAAAATGCTAATTTGTGCTTGAGAGCTCACATTTTATTATTGCCAGCGTTTTCTTTTATTTTCTTGAAATGATAGTCTCACTTCTTTCATTTTCAAGAATATGTCTGCCAAATATCCAAAGCTGAATAATCATAGTTTGTCTTTTAGGCATTCTTTCAAAATTGCTTTTGCTTGATACAACTGTCATACATTCGTTTGAAGCAGAAGTGCTTTATGTGTATTTCTCATTTCATTACATGGGCCTTAAAAAGCATTGAGATTTAAGAAAATTAATGTTTATTGCTTCATCAGGAGCATTTGTTACTAAAATGGGCTTTTATCTTTTGATTATTATATGGATTTCAAGGTACAATTCTGTGATATGCCATCTGTATCTGCACTGTGTGCCCAGCACCCAAAAATAAAAATTCTTTGTCACCATCCATGTGACCACTTTACCCTTAGTACCCTCAGCCCCTTTCCCTCTAGTAACCACCATACTGTTGTCTGTGCCTATGAGTTTTTGTTTGTTTTTCTTATTTGTTCATTTGTTGCTTTCAGTTCTACATATCACATATGAGTGACATCATATAGTTCTTATTTTTTTTCTGACTTATTTTGCTTACACAGCATTCTCCAGAGTCACCCATGTTGTCGCAAATGGCTGTATTTCACCTTTTACTATGCCTAGTGTTGAGGATTGTAACTACTCAGCCAACATGTTGTGACTGGGCGCCAGCCATTTTGGTCTGCCATCACTTTTGTGTCATCAAACCAATGTCAACATAGCAATGAAGGCATTTCATCTCATTAATATTATAAAACTAGTGTCCCAGTGCACGAATTTGTGCACATTGAGAGGAAATTAATTAGAAGAAATACTTTAATATTGCTATTCAACCTTTTGCTATAATAGAAGTATCAACCAAATTCGTGATCAACAATGACAGATTGAAACACACGCATGTGATTGGCACCAATGAGAGCTTTATATGTATCACACATGTATGAGTCAGCTTAGCCTTGATGCTCAATGGAATATGCCAATATTTAGAAAATCTGCATGTTCACTGGAACAATAATTTTTACATTATGAATGTATAATATTACAAAATAACTCTTAAGCAAAATGGAATTTCACAGTACAAAATAGATCAATAGATTTTAAGGAAACAGACTACACAAACTTCTCGGGACTGTGGCACATGGGAGCAAAGAATTTTCAGTAACCAGCAGAGGCTTGCCCCAATGACAGCAACCTGCACCCTGCCTTGGCCTACCACCCCCACTCACCTGCTCCACCATCCTGCCGTGGTCAACACCTACCATGTTCCACGCTCTTCCACCTGCTGCTAAAGCCAGCCATGTTCCATGCGCACCCCCTGGTGGTCAGGCACGTCATAGTAACCAGTCGTTCAGTTGTTCAGTTGTCTGGTTGGTCTGCAGTTCTATTTCATATAAAGGAGATATATATATATTGTTCCTAAGAAAATTTGCCCTGTCATTACATTTTATCTTTTATGTTCTCATATCTGTTCTTTAATGATAATGATCAACTTGCTTAAACACTGTAATCTTCACTCTGATACAAAAAAAAGGATGAAAATGTCAAACTAGCCTGTGTTTCTAAATGGTTAGAGAATCAGCCTGTGGCCCAAAGGGTCACAGGTTTCAATTCCCAGTCAAAGGCCCATACTTTGGTGCAGGCTCATTCAACAGCCAGGTTGGGATATGTACAAGAGACAACCAATTGATGTGTCTCTCTCATATTGATGTTTCTTGCTCTCTTTCTCTCTCTCTCTCCCCGCAAACCTCTCTACTCTCTCTCAAAAAAAAAAAAAAAAAATTCAGTGTGGAAAATATTCATGGGCAAATAAAAATAAAGAGCCAAACTATTGTACAGTAGGATCAACATTATGGGTTAGTAATTTATATGAACAAAATTATTTTATATCAAAGAATATCATTTTTGAATAGTTTTAAAACATGTTTGTGATCAAATTTTAATGTATTTCAGAGAATAAAAAATTTTCCTCTTAGCATATTTCACACAAAGGATACATTCCTTCAATATCTATTTTGTGAAGAGAAACTACCATATGTTCACATACTTCCTTAAGCTTAAAATAACAAATTGGCTATTCTATTATCTTTCTTTTCTAACCTGTAAGAAACATGGTTATTAGTGAATAATAATATAACCTTTAATTGTATTAAAATGTATATCTTATACCAATATATCTTTCTTGAATCCTACTATCTTTAAAGAAACTCCTTCTAATTAGATTAAAAAATAACAATAAAATAAACAAAAAAAAGTCTTTATTCTACAAGTGGCTAATTTTAAATGGTTTGAGCTGATTAAAATATCTTTATTATCCCCTTTTCTGTATAATTATCATATATTTTCATTTATCTGCCCTTGGATGAAAAACAACTAGGATGTTATTCTGTAATATACACTTCCTGTTGCAATTTAATTTACACAATATTGCCATGTTTTAAGTGAAAACAGCAGGCTCCATAATAACAATCACATTTCATAATTACTAACATTTTCATATGTCTTTAATTTTTTGTACTTATCCACAGGGGTTCAAATATTCATTTTCTTTATGTTCATTTTAGATTTGAAATCCACATTCACATCACCCAAAGCATTGGCAATCTGATGCCATATTCAGATATTATATATTTTACATATTTTTATTACATATTTTTGCCATAAAGAAGTATACAGCCCAATCCACCCTCCCCCAAAATATGGTTTCCAAAAATTCAAGCTGAAACTGTATTTTTAATGTGGTAAGATTATACAGACATCTTATGAAATACTTATCCCAAATTTAAAAAAAATCAGTTTTTATTTTAATAAATAGCTGTCAATATGATTCATTTCAACCTAAATATGCCTTCTGCTCAAGAGGAAACATTTTCATATTAATTTATGTTTTACACTGGACCTGCCACAAGTATATTTACACAATGATACATGCATAAATAATATGTATTGTTATATTTTTTATATGTGTATGGGCTGAATTGATATACATTCCTGACTGGTGCTACACTATTCATCCGGCTTTCCATTTATTTTACTCAACATTTCGTTTGACCATTCACAATTGCTCTGTGGAAAGCTAATCAATTTGTTTTGAAAGTTGTCATATTACCCAGTGTGCCTATGCTACGTTTTCTCTATCCTTTCAGGAATTGATGAACACTTATGTTCTTACTAGGGTTTGCTCTCGGACATAATACTGCAATGAATACTCTCACACATGTCCTTTTTCAGGACTGTGCTGGAGTTTATGAAGTATATCCCCGAGTGTAGAATTGTGGAGTTAAAGTTCACTAAATAATGACAAACTGTACTCCAAAACGGCTATCATATTTCATGTTCATACTACCACTGTCTGAATTTTTTCCATTTCAGGTGCTTGCCGATATTTACTTTATCTACCTATTTCTTCATCTTAAAATTCAAGTTATTTAATTAAAAACATAGACAGTTAACACATTTCTTCCGTAACCGACGCCTCAGGACACCACCAATCTGTTCTCTATATCTATGATCTTATGTGTGGTGTTTTTCATTTAATTTTTTTTTTATTCCACATATCAACATACTCATCTGGTACTTGTTTCTCTGTCTGACTTATTTCACTTACATAATGGCAATGAGGTTTTAATGTAACTTGATATCACATTCTTTTAATTTGCTCTTTGCTGTAAAATACAAGTTTGGTATTTAATTACTTATTACTAGAGGCCTGGTGCATGAAAATCCACACATTAGAAGGAGGGTTCCTCAGCCTGGCCTGCCCCACCTCCGTCCGGGAGCCCTCAGGGACGGGAGGCAACCTGGTGATCAGGGGAAGGCAATGCCCCCATCATACCCCTGCTTGTGCAAGCCTTGGCAGGCCCTGGTTACCTGAATCTCAAGTGGCCCTGGGCGGCTAGGCAGCCAACATCCGAGCTTTGCCTGCACTTCGGGCCTGCACTAGCAGCTGGGGGGCTGAGGGGACGGGGGACTATGGAGGCAGGCACACAGAGTGGCCAGACCCGTCTGGGGGCAGGCCTGGCCATGTTGCACACCTGCCGCCCCAGTGAGGCTAACAGGATTGGGCACTGCCATCTTGAGGCTGTGGGCGCTGCCATCTTTATGAGGGCTTGATGGTCAATTAGCATATTCCCTTTCATTAGATAGGATCCTTTCTCCCCTCGTCATTTATCCCTCCATACCCCATACTCTCCTCCACCTCCACCTACCTCCCTACTCTTCTGCGCCTCAGTCACCACACACTGTTGTGTGTCAATGAGTTATTTCTTTTTATTTCTTTTTTTATTCAATCTCTCCACCCCCCCTCTACTTGGTTCCTCCACCCCCTACAGTTGTCAGCCTGTGTTTTTTTTTTTGTGTGTGTGTGTGTGTTTTTAGTAAATAACCTAGTTTAAATTATTAAAATACTATTTCATATATCTTCCCAATTTATCTTTGTCCATTCAGTTCAAATGTTTGGATTTTTAATTTCCCAAATTCATAAATTAAACACAATTGTTTTCAGTCAGTTCACTGCGAAATTCTATCATCTATTGCTGTCCATGTATTATACAATCGCCCAGAGAAGTCTATTGCATTTATAGTTGGTTAGATAATTCAGTTGTGTTTGGTAACTATTGTCTGTGTCATCTTTTTTAAAAGATATTTTCAAGACTTTTCTTCTGAGACAGTTCATTTGTTGGACATAGGACTTAAGTCATTTCTCTGGGAAGTTTACTAGCTCTCTCAGACCCTTTCTATGTATAGGACCTAAAAATCACCTGTCCAGACCTTTGTAGATATGCCACATTACTTTTATATAGTGACGAATGTCCCAGTACATGGATTTGCGCACATTGAAAGGAACTTAGTTAATCACTCTGGTGCAGGGACTAAGCAGGTGGTCCCAGGTGGTGGCCGGAAGGATGGGACTGGGCGAGACAGGCTGGACACACCCTGGAGCCCACCTCCTGGGGTCTCAAATACCCCAGAGTACATCCTTTAATAGTCCATGGTTCTATAGTGATAACTTTTTTCAGTACCTCCATCATCATTAGACAGCAGACACTACATATTATTTCTGTGTACTCATATTCCTCATCTGATTTTTTTCCACAAATCTTTGCTCACATTTTGCATGTCCCAGGTCTCTCTTAATCTGATTGAAAATATGCCTCAGACATTTCAAAACTAATTTTTTTTTCTGGAACCATTACATTAATTTCTTAGTGAAATTTTTTTTTCACTTTTTAATGAACTATATTAAATTTGACACCTTTTATTTTAATTATTTTTTAGGCAATTCATGCATTCACAATTAGTGTATGTTCATTTGAATTGGATAGGGTATCAGTCAGAACTCATTATAGCTACTACTTGAAAGTATCAGAATTTCTGTATACATCCCTTTTAAGAAAATAGGAAGCTTATTTATGTATACAATACATTTAGTTTACATTTTAGAGTCCAATAATTTGGGTATGGAAGAGGGAAAATTTACACTAAATTTTCACAAAGTAAGATTTTGTTTAGATTACAGATACTCATTTAGCACCCTCTTTCCTCAGCTATTTGCACACTTTTTGTTTTCTCAATTTTAATACTGCAACCTGGCACTTACTTTCACTTCATAGTCTGATGGTAAATGTAAATGTTCACTAGATATGTGAGTTAGTTTACTTCCTCCAGATCCTCATAGCCTGTCTTGCATAAAGTTCTCAGAAATCCATGGTGAATATTTCACTCAAATTCCCTGAAGGTCACCTTTCTTCACTTTTTAATTAGACAGTGACCATGTGCATTGTACTTATGATTCTATCCTCATTCTTAATAGGAAAAATTCCTCAAACACGTGACATTTCTGAATTCTAGAAAACATTTCTAGAATACCTGCATTTTTTTTCTAGGTTTTCACATTGTTTTTAATTGAATAATAATAATAATAATAATAATAATAATATGAGATGGGAGTGTGTGCCATATAACTGTTAACTACTCCAACCAGATTCAATTCCATATTAATTTTACTAGAGTGATTTTGAAGAAAGCCAAATGCCTGAAGGGGAGACTTAATTATAATTGAATTTTATTGTTATGTTAAGCATACAAACTAACCATCTATATTTTGAAACAGTTACTTTCATTTACAGCATCAGAAATAATTGATTGCACTTCTATATTAAATGCATTTAATCGCCAATGGTTTTCGTTAAATATTTCATTACATTTTTAAAATTTTTCTTGTTGCATTATTCTATTAATTGTAGACTATTACTGTTGATGCTTTGTATGCTATGTTTGAGAGTCTCTGTAGAGACTTCCTTTCCAGTCTGCCACCATGATAAATTAAATATCTAGCCTTAAGGAGGTGATGACTACGCCTTGGCTTTTCTTGAGCTATTCATGGCTGCTACTGTGATTAGGACATAATTGTTTGATTTATTTGCTTATGTAGGCAGCTTAAGGGAAATGCTGTGCATTTGGCTATAACATCTTTCTTAATTCACTCATGTGAAAATGTAGACCACAGCATAATTAAATAATCTCTCCGTGGATGACAATGGTAACGTCTTTTGTCAGCCACAGGTAAAACAAATTGCAGGTTAAGAAAATTACAGGGTTTATCATTATATTAATGACTGTATTTCAGTTGCTGTATATTTTGTTTATAAATTTTTATGGATCTTGTGCAACCAGGAGAAAGGATTTCTTTAATTGTGGTTTTCAGAGCATGTTCATGAGAAAAATGTTAAATGAAGTAAATGTTTCTATGTTTGTATTAAATTGGAGTAGAGAGAAAAATATATGATCAGTAGAACAACACAGATGACTAAAAAGGTTACTAGGGAAGTATATATAAGATAAGTTAGTATAGTTGGTCAATCTTTTAATTCTATATCATTGCCATAAATGTTTTGAACTTAGGAAAATCAATTATTTAATTTTCTTTCTTAGATTTGGCTATTTATTGATTTTTACTATAAACCAATATTGCATTTTAGAGAACTCAATTAGAACTATAAAGATATTTGTTCATCAAGATTTATGTAGAGACATAAACTTTTCAAAGTTAATGATGACTTTCATCAATAAGTTCAGGAATTTTTATTTTCAATTTCAAGTTTAAAACCTTACATTATTGCTTTTAAAAGTTTTTATACATTTAGAAATTATGACTATAATTATTGATGTAATTGTTGACAAACATCTTAATATTAACAAATTGTTTAAGTTACATTTATAATGACAATAGTAAGTTCAATATTTCCCCCAGGCTTTTCTATGTATTGACATTCAGTGTTTGTTTCATGCAAACTTCTCTGAGTGTTCCGTCACCCTACAAAAAGCCTTCACTAGTTAACATAAAATGGTGTAGATCAGCAATTTTCAACCGGTGTGCCACAGCTCACTGGTATGCCACAAGAATTTCTGAAACATGCTATACCTTACTATTTAGTCAGGGGCACTGACCTTTATTCTCTTAGTTTGTAAATAAAAAAAAAATGCCATCACAATAGCCATCCCACATGAATGAATCAACATTATACCCATTTTTTTTTGTCTGATCAGCAAAAATCTGTATATATAAAAGGCTAATATGCTAAATGTCCTTCCTAACATCCAACCAGTTGCCATGATGCACAGTGACCACCTGGGGGCAGATGCTCAATGCAGGAGCTGCCATGACACACACTGGCCAGCACCATGGACCTGTGCTGGCAAATCAACATTTGGCTTCCCCCACGTGGGACACAGGTCCCTCCAGCACCCAAGAGTGACACCCCACCAAATCACAGCCAATGCTGCCAAGACCTCATGATGCAAAATGTGGCCACAGCCCAGCCAAGCCCAGAAACAGTAGCTGAGGATCCCAAGTAATGACATCATAAAGCAACACAGGGCTTCCTCTCCCTAGCAACTAGCCTCCTTGGAATTTCTTCAGTCCAGGAACACAGAAGGAAACAATTTATACTTTAACCAAATGTCTGTGAAGCATTTTCCCGTGCCTCATCTCATTAGATCTTCACAGAAGTCCTGGAGTAGATAGATAGGAGATTCGGTGGAATCCTATTTTCTTTTCATTAGCTGGAAAACAGAGATTTAGAAAGCTTAGAAACTTGACCCGACTTCAAAGAAGTAAGAAATGGTGGGCTTTGCAAATGACTTCAGGTTTTCTCACTGCACAGAATTAACTGCACTGCTGCAGTTAAATATTTTACCCTTTTTTTCCTCCCTGTGTGTTCTATAATAATAATCTGCTTTGTGTTGATATTTACTGCTGTGTTGCTGACAACTACCTGAAAAAAAAAAATTGAGTGCTTCACCCAGTTGAAAAAAAGTTTCACTAAATCAGAAAGCAGGTCTAGTTAAGCAAGTGTAACATATATACCCCCCGCATATATATATATATATATATATATATATATATATATATATATATATATGCCTAAGATGACTTGTGCATGTACAATACATGTAAAGCTCTCTATGGTGCCAATTGCACACATGCGTTTCCACCTTTCATTATAGATCGTGAATTTGTTTGATACTTCTATTATAGAGAAAGGGTGAATCGTGATATTAAAATATTTCTTCTAATTAATTTACTTTCAATGTGCACAAATTCATTCACAGGCCACTAGTTATATTTGTTAGTGTGCCACATAATTTTATTAATTTAGTTTATGTGTGCCATAAGATGAAAAAGGTTGAAAATCACTATTTCTCAAAAACTGTATTATTTTCACTTGCAACTCATACAAAACAGCTTCCTCATTCTGCTTTATTTCTCTTGATTCATATTTTCTGTCATTAATTCTGCATCTTAAACAAGTAATGAGTCATTAAATATCCTGCTTGCCCCTTAAGTAATTTATAGCTTTCTTTGACAGTTTTGCATGTTTCAAAGAGAAATTACCTTGACTATAGTGTATACAATCCTGTCACTTGGGGTGAATTGCCTATTTACAAATCATTTAAAAATGTCTTCAACTAATCAATAACTAAAGTTACAAATGGCCAATGTCAATCAGAATTAAATAATTGGACTAAAGAGTTATTCTTTAATTTACCAAATTGGCAAAGTTTAAAAGAATTAATCATATTAATTGATACATATGTTAATTGAGTTAAGTCTGAAACAGCTGGCAGTTAAATGCTGGCAGAAATGTAATAAGTTTCCTGGTTTGCAATTTAGAAAATTTTATTTTAAATTATAAAACATTAATAATCTTGATATCTCTGAAGATGGATAGTCATTTGCTTCTCGCTTTCTGGATAGTCTTTAAAATGAACAATAACAAAAAATGACATCACCACTAAAAACTAAAGGAAGGTATCATCTACACATTGATCATATTTGAGGATGTGACATATATGGAATAATATTAAAATTGATAGGTTTTTTTCAAATTTTTATAAAATATCAGACAAAAGAAGAGTCATGTTATGAAAAATGAATCTGAAGTCATTAAATAAAGTCCTAGTTTACTCGGATTTCAAGTAAAATACATATATTCCCGACATTAATATACCTTCTCTTCATCATTATCATCATCTTCAATACCACCACCTAGCATTAGTTTGTTGCTGTTGCTATAAGAAATTACAATAAACAGTAGATTAACATGATACAAATGGTGGAGAGAAATTATGGATAGGCAGAGCACAGAGGATTTCTACAGTGAAATATGCTGTATGATGCTATAATGATAGAAACATTGTTATGCATTTGTACAAACCCATAGGATATACAGTACCAACAGTGACTTATAATGTAAATATGGGCTTTGAATGATAATGGTATGTCCATGTAGATTTATCAATTATAACAAAAGTAAGACTTTGGTAGAAATGTTGGCAGTGGTGGGGGGATATGTGCATGAGTCGGGGCAGAAAGTATATAGGAAATCTCCCTGTCTTCCCCTTAACTTTGCTGCCAGTCTACTACCGCTATAAAAGAATAAAAAATTTAAGGCAGACAAGCAAAAACCACATAAATATATTATGTTCTGTATCTCAGAAGTCTGGAATGGATCTCACTGGGTTAAAATCAATATGTTGGCAGGGCTGTACTTTCTTTCTAGAAAAATAGCTCTAGGAGAGAGTGCATTTCCTTGCCTTTGACAGCTTCCAGAGGTCACCCAACTTCCTTGGCCCGGTTCCCCCTCTCCATCTTCATGTTCAATGTAGTTCTCTAGCAGTATCCCATTGTGTATATGTACCACATCTTCGTTATTTAAGCATCGATGGAAGGACACTTTGGTTGTCTCCATGTCTAAGCTGAGTGAACAAGGCTGTAATAAATATACATATGCATTATGTGTTTGAAAAGAAATGTTTTCAAACTATTCAGCCATAGGAAAATAGCAAGTCCTGCCATTTTCAACAAGATGGATTGATCTTGTGAATATCATGCTAAGAGAAATTCAGACCGAAAAAAAATAAGCACCATATGACTTCACTCACATATGGGATATAAGACTGACTCTCAGACACAGGCAACAATATAGTGGTTACCAGAAGAAAGGGGAGGTGATGGGTAAATGGAGCCAAATACATGGTGATGGAAGATTTGACTTTGGGTTGTAGACATATAAGGTCAATGTCGCATAGACTTGTACACTTGAAATCTATATAACTTTATTAACCATTGTCTTGTCACTTCAATAAATGTAATTTAAAACTAATCCTAATATATAAAAACCCAGAGTCTATAACAGTCAAAGGCTCAACTGCACGGAAGTAAGGTTTTCATGGAGACGCAGCACTGACTGCTGAGGGGGCTATGGATCAGGCCCAAAGAGAGACCTGGAGAGGGAAGTAGGGTCTGATCCATAGCCTCCATGGCAGCTGTTGATCAGCGCTTGCCTCTCTTTCTCTTAGGCCTCCACTGGGGCTGCTGATCAGCCCTGCCTCTTTGATCAGGCCCGTTGATAGTACCAGAGATGTTAACTGGCATAGAAATTGACCAATCAGAACCTAATCTGGGTGAACTCCAAAGGCAAAACCTAAGGTGGGGGCTGAGAAGGGGTTTTAAGGGTAAAAGCTGTTTGATGTAAGGTGTAATAAAGCAGTTCAATTTTTTAATGACTGGTTTGTGCATCGTTCATATGGCTGGCTATCAGTCCAGATATAGGGATTATGTAGTTTTGTCTGCCAAGAGCATCCTCTACTGCTGAAAAAGCTCTCCCTGCCCCCATTTAAGCAATCCTATTCTTTATAATCTATCTACACTACTAAAAGGATAAAATGCTAATTAGACCAGATCGACTGGCCATCTTCTGGCCATCTTCTGTATATCTGACTTCCTTCCAGACAAAGCCATGATGATGAAGGCCAAGGCATAGGCCATTAGGGACAATCAGACCAGCAGAGGAGGGCAGTTGGGAGCGAGATAAGGCCAGCAGGGGAGGGCAGTTAGGTGTGATCAGGCAGGCAGTCAGAGGGAGTTAGGGGCAATCAAGAAGGCAAGCAGAGGTAGTTAGGGGCCTCCAGGCAGGCAGGCAGGTGAGTGGTTAGGAGCCAATAGTCCCAGATTGAGAGAGGGATGTTGTGATCGTTGGTTTAGGAAATTGGGCCTAAACTGGTGGTCACGACATCCTCCAAGGAGTCCCCAATTGTAGAGGATGCAGGCTGGACTGAGGGGAAGCGCCCCCGCCCCCCAGCATGCATGAATTTCATACACCAGGCCACTAGTAAAAATAATAAAAACATAAAAACATAGTCATCTAGTAAAGGTAAAACTTGAAATTCTTATATTTTAAAACCTAGTATTATAATCTATTAGATATTTTCTATAATAATAAAAGCATAATATGCTAATTAGGCCAGACAGCCAAACAACGTTTGCATGTCCTTCTGGATGACCTTCAGGATGAACCTGGGGCTGCGAGGAACGAAGCAGCCACCTGATTGTGAGACAGAGCCCCTTGCACAAATTTCATGCATTGGGCCTCTAGTAGCAAATAAGCCCCAGAAATTTTTGTTTATAAGACTCATAAATAAATAAATAAATAAATAAATACTGTATTCTGCTTTGGATTTTGAAATTTTTCCTATCAGAAAATATTTTTGAGTTAAAAATGTATTTAAACATCTGTTACTTTCACATTGAGACTACTGTTTGATTTCTTTAGTGGTAACAACATGCCTTCTAGATTGGTGAGATGTTTTATGAATCAAATTCATTGATCCATGGCAATACTGTTAGTTCTATAACTACTGGTGATATGGCAATGGCCTTTTATGAAACTATTCATTTTATTTTAAAAATGTTTTTATTCATTTTAGAGAGAGAGGAAGGGAGAGGGAGAGAGAGAGAGAAGTATTAATCCGTTGCCTCCTGAACCCACCCTGGACCAAACCAGCAACCTGGGCACGTGTCCTGACCAGGAAAGGAACCGATGACCTTTGGTACACAGGGTGATGCTCAACCAGCTGAGCCACTGAAAGTATGCTTGATAAACTGAATATGGTGTGATTGATTTTATCCGTTAGTACATATATTTGAGAGTAATTTCCTTTCCCGCCATTATGACCATAACTTTAATCCATGTCCTCATGAACCTTGGATTTTATGTTCTTATTGATCATCTCCTTACCTCCAAGTTTTTCCACTTTTGAGAATGGCGAATCTATTCTTCAAGGTTCCTGTGAAATGTGAATATATCCATATCAGACCAGGTTTTAAAGTATTTTAGCTGTTCCATAATTTTATTGTTATGGCAAACAAAATTGTCTCTCCCGTGAACCCTGCATAATTTTGCATTCCATCTTTTTCCAATCTCTTACCAGCGTACATTCCAGAAGTGTGAAATGAAGTATTGTCCTGTTCATCACCAGGGTCCTGGCAGAAGCAAGTAGTCCATTCAAATAAAGTAATCAAGGAGAGGGTCCCATGGGGATTGCAGACAGCTGTGTGAGCAGGCTGAAGGACAAACTGGGCAGGATACTGCAACCTGTTGCCATTGGCAACCATGGGAGGGAGCAGAGCACCACTCCCCAGCAATGGCTCTCAATCTTTCAAATGCCCCGATCCTTTAATACAGTTCCTCATGTTGTGGTGACCCCCAACCATAACATTATTTTCATTGCTACTTCATCACTGTCATTTTGCTACTGTTAGGAATCATACTGTAAATATCTGTTTTCTGATTGTCTTAGATGACCTTGCTAGCAGTTCTAAACCTGTGGTGACCCCTTGCTAGCAGTTCTAAACCTGTGGGTCAATACCCAGAGGTTGAGAACCGCTGCTGTAGAACCTAAGACCATCGGAAAACACAGATATTTACATTACAATTCATTAACAGTAGCAAAATGACAGTGATGAAGTAGCAACACAAATAATGTTATGGTTGGGGATCACCACAACATGAGGGACTATATTAAAAGGTCAGAGCATTAGAAAGGTTGAGAACCACTGCCCTAGAGGATTAAAGAGTCGAGGGACAAGGACAAGGTCATTGGAACCAGAACCTGAAGGCAGACAGAGCTGTGTCCATTTCCTTTATGAAATCCACAGATGAGCCCCTTCTAGGTCATTCTTTGTTAGACCTCCCCTGAGAATTTCCAAGTTTAGGTATCACGAAAGCCTCCAAGGGCTGAGAACTGTAAGGAGAAAAATATCTGAGGAGGCAAACAGATATTCGGGTCATTGCACACAGACATGGACTTTCCTCCATGTTTACAGATGCATTCCTCACCTTCTTGGAAGTCCTTCCCATCCCTCTGTCTACCAACCCGCTAACTGGTTACCTCCTTTAAAAATTTGAAGCATGCATAGGGATATTGTTTCTTTTACTATTCAAGACAAAAAATACAGTGTGTATTCTTTTATTCTCCCACACTCTTTTCATCTCCTGTAGATTCTTCCATAGTTTCATGTTTTTAACACTTGGGCTTCTTTTGCCTTCCTGCTATATTTTGAATGTTTCTGGAATTGGTACAGGGAATAATAATTGTTTTGACATTTTATCAAAATGCTTATTGTGGTTGTACCTATTTTTTCCCTTTTGTCAAAGGTCTTTTCAAAGTTAACAGACATTGAGTAAAAAAATACTTCACAGCAAGTTAAAGTTTTGTAATTATCTTTGGAACGTAACACTAGGAGAAATAAGAATCAACACCCCTTTAAAATATTAATATTTCCAAATCTGAATATATTATAATGTACAAAATGAATTCAAACTTCTGAAGCAGAGAAATATGCAAAAGATAATAAAAGTTAGAAACATATTTAAGGCAAAGGTTTTACCATGTACTTTTAAAATCTTAATTTTGAATGAATTCTGATATAACTTTCCTCAAAGGAAAGGACAGAAAGGATAATACAGGTAAATGTAACTTAGGATGTTTATATATTTGAACTCGATTTGAGACCTTTTCCACAATATTTCTTTTTTTTTCTCTTTTTTTTAAAATATATTTTATTGATTTTTACAGAGAGGAAGGGAGAGAGATAGAAAGTCAGAAACATCGATGAGAGAGAGACATCGATCAGCCGCCTCCTGCACGCCCCACAGTGGAGATGTGCCCGCTAGCAAGGTACATGCCCCCAACCGGAATCGAACCTGGGACCTTTCAGTCCACAAGCTGACGCTCTATCCACTGAGCCAAACTGGTCTCGGCCACAATATTTCTTGATCATGGGAATGAACAAGTGCTGACAGGAAAGTGCCAAGAAAAGATAATGTATGTTTGTTTCTTTTTTTTAAGTATAAAAAAATAATATATAAAATAATATATTCTTACTAGAGGCCTGATGCACAAAATTCTTGCATGGGTAGGGTCCCTAGGCCTGGCTGTCAATCTGTGGGGTGACTGGCAGGGCAATCTGGAGACCCTCCTGGCACCCATCTTGGCTGGCCTGGGGCCTGCTGGCTGGAGGCAGCTCCTGCTTTGCCCTCCTCCTGTATGCCCCCTGGTGGTCAGTGCATGTCATAGCAACTAGTTGTTCCCCTGGTTGTTCTGCAGTTCAGTTGATTTGCATATGAGGCTTTTATTATATAGGATTACATTTAATTTAGTAAAACTATAAATCCTCTCAAGTTATATAAAATATGACAAAAGTAATATAATAATGACTAATAATTTAATTATAGCCCTTCATACAGAGCATTACATAGAGGATAGTACTTGTTAATATTGTTTCAAAGAAAGAATATTGGAAATGTAAAAATTGTCAAGGCTGCACTGCTCTGTTGCAGATGAAAATAGGGTCACACAAAATACAATATTCATTATGTGATAATTAGTAATATTGTATAAATTCCCTGCCAACTATAAACAAAAGAGTTGAATTGCTCTCAATTTTTTTTGAAAATTTCCTACTTTTATTATGATTAGTCTTTTGTTGTTTGTTTTTCTTAAACAGTGTAGAGTTTTCAATGCCTTGGCCCTTTTTAGTTTATTTTATTTTTTACCATTTTCCATCTGTTACTCTGTTTTAGGCATATGTTTTCTAAAGAAGAATGAAGTATACTGTTTTCAGATCAATCTCAATCTTTAGTATTAAAAAATAATACTTCAATTAATTGTGTATATATTTTTGCTACATCTGTTTAATTTACTGTTTAATTTTTCTATTTGATATTCTTGGTAGCAAAAGTCTTTGGGGAACTGGTGGTTGTTTGGCTGATTTCTTGGCCTCACTATACAATTATTACCTTTAAGCATACCATACTATCTTCTCTTACAAACTGAATTTCCTCTACGTATTTCTTCTTCATCAAACTCCAAACCCCATGAGCACAGGGGTTATTTTTCCATTGCTGCTCACTATAGCATGCCTAGAATCTCGAACGGTATCTAATATTTAATAGGTGTTCACAATATTTGTTGAGTTAATGTCAAGTTAACAGTGCCTTGTTTCATGGTATAATGTTTTGCTTATTTGCAAGTATCATTATTTGAATTTCATCTGGGACAATTCTAACAAATCTTTTATGTTGGATTTACTCTTTCGGGGAAAATTTTGTTTACTCTCCAAGTAAGGTTGAGGGACTTTTGGGAGACTTTAGCTAAATGTGTATTATTTGAAATGCTTTGCATGTGCATATAGTATGAATTTTGACCCTAAACTCATTTGAGTGTCAATCACTGTTTATAGTTTGTTGTTGTTGTTGTTTTTTATTTGTTTGTTTTTTTCTTTTTTTAAAATAAAACTTGTTTTCCACTGACCTATAACTAGTGGCAAATGTCACATTTTTATCTTTTGTTTGATATTTTGTGTTTAGTGGTAGGTAATTTTTCATTGAGGGTTTTATTTACATGTTTTGATAAGCTGGACTTACGCCAATGTCTTGTTTTCAGCACAACCAGGAAGGGTGGTAAGATTCTCTCACTACAGTCTTGCCATATATTTTAAAAGTAGGGACCAGGTAAATGGCAAATAAGAGGAGAGGGACTGCATCTTGAGTTCATGTAATATTTCTATAATAAATGTGACACATATGTATGTATACAAAAGCTAAAGGTTATGAACCTGTTTTTGAAAGACTAAACTATGACTTCTCTTTCTCGAAAAAAAAAAACAACAAAACTGTGGGACTCATAGTATGCATATGCCCTGCAAAAAGCCAAAAGAAATTGCATTTAAATAGGAACTAGCCATTGATACTACTTTTTTCACTTGGAACTAATTTTATATGTCAACTCATCATTAAAATAACTTATTTGAACACCTGTACAAAAATACACAAAATAAATGTATGTATATATATTTCTTCTCAGCTTGAAAGGCCTTCTGTCAAAATCGCCACAAAGGTGCAAGTGAAATAAAGATGATAGTTTGATACATTTAATCTGATTTTCTTTTTTGTTTTTTCTTCCCCAGGCTATCCTAAATCAGCAGTTTATTTTTCACTTCTTTCCATGAGGGCCTGACAAGCTATTTTTAGTTAGTATCCCTCTGTTTTGGAAATGGTTCTATTCTTGTGATTAGCGCTTAAATATCTCTATTAGGAAAAAAAAAAAGATAAAGTGTGCTATCTGTCCAGCCTGAGCATCAATTAAGCTGTGGTCAATTTTCTCACAGTGTGAATTGTTCCTTAAGGTTTATAAGCAAAACGCTATGTCTTTTAATAGCAGCTGAATGTCATTATGGAACCTTTGTCATGGTTACATCTCGCTGCAGTCACCTTTCAGAAACTCACACCATTTCTAATTTTCCTAAACTTGGTCTGCAGAGAAAGGAAGCTTGGGTATTTTTTATAATAATCTGACAATAGTATGTGATGTTCAGTCCAGCATTTTAGTAAATAGTGATGTTCAGTCCCGCATTTTAGTAAATAGAATAATGTACCCAGAGAGGGATTTGAGCAGTGCGTCTGTGGTATTTTTAAGTGGGGGTGGCACATGTAGAAATTGGCTCTCCCCTGATTTGAAGCATATCCTATATATATTTTTTTACACCAATAATGATTTTTAAGCATTAACCTTTCCTACGGTAGCTTTGATAGAATACTTCTTAGTGATCTGGAGTAGAATAGCAAAGAAAGATGAATGCGTGTGACTGTGCCAACTTCTCATTTAATTCAGAAGCAAATCCAAATGTAAACCAGACCCTAATGCAACGGAAGGAGTTTTAAACTACTCCAATTCGCTCTCACCGGGTCCCCGAGGGCTCTACCCTCTCCACCGAATAACTCCAATCTGTTTGAAAACCACCCAAGCTTCGGTTCCTGGCTGCTATATTTCATTGCGGGCGACAGCTGTAGAGTAAATCAAGCATCAAATAGACTGTAATTCATCCACCTCTCCACTGGTGTGCTTTTGCCGGCAAGGTTATATAGATGTCATGGAATTCCTTGATTAGCATTTTTTTAGGGTGAGCAATACTTCAGTGCCAGCCCATGAAGCTGAACTGGATCAATGAAGTTGGGTTGACAGAAAAATGAACTTTATTGAACCTTTTAGAGTACTGGTGCCTGTGACACGATTCAGGAAACGAAAGAACTGGAAAGAATATTGTTATTCTGTTTTTTATTTTTATTTTTACTGTGAGTAATGCAATTCTGAGGATAAACTTGTCACACAATTTCTGTTGCAAAATAAAACTTTTAACAGGCCTGATGTAAACTCTGGAAGGCGGTGGTGATTATATGACTGTAGTTTTTTTTTTTTTTTTTAATATATTTTATTGATTTTTCACAGAGAGGAAGGGAGAGGGATAGAGAGTCAGAAACATCGATGAGAGAGAGACATCGATCAGCCGCCTCCTGCACGCCCCCTACTGGAGTTGTGCCCGCAAGCAAGGTACATGTCCTGATCGGAATCGAACCTGGGACCTTTCAGTCTGTAGGTCAACGCTCTATCCACTGAGCCAAACCGTCTCGGCATGACTGTAGTTCTTATGCAATGTTGGCTATTCAAAGTCTTAAGAGATTAGGAAAGCCAGCAAGGGGCAAGATCATTTAAAATAAGAGACCCTAAAATATGTTTTTATTGATTTTTAAAGAGAGAGGAGAGGGATAGAGAGATAGAAACATGGAATTCCAATATCTATATTTTTTCTTTATCAAATACTAGAGGCCCAGTGAATGAAATTTGTGCAGGAGTCGGCCTTCCTTCCCCTGGCTGCTGGCACCAGCTTCCCTCCAGCACCCAGGGCTCGGGGTTCCCTCTGCCCACCCACAGGCACCCGGGACCCAGGCTTCCCTTGGAACCCCAGCTTCATCTGGAAGGTCGTCCAGAAGGACACCCGGAAGGATGTCCAGTCTAATTAGCATGTCACACTTTTATTATTATAGAAGGTGCTTCCTTTTCTTTTTATGTTGGCTCCATTCTCTCTCACTGCCACCAGCTTTGGCCACAGATGGGACTCACGCTGCTACTGATAATTTCCTGATCTGACAAAGGAGAAATTTCAAAAGAACAATAGGCAATCTCAGACTCAGCTGGAAAGTTGTCAGGAAAAGACCCCCATCTTTTTTTGTAATCAACTTTGCCTAATAAACAGAGGATTCTATCAGAAGTGAGCAGATCATGTAGGCAACATATTTGAAGCAGGAAGAACATGCATGCTACACTGCTCCTCCAGGAAAAGAAGGGGCAAATATGATAAGTAAAAGAAAAAAGCATTGGTTCTGAAAGAAAAAAGAAGAATTTTAAATAGCAATGTGCATCGGTGCTATTACAAACTGAGTCCACAGTAGTATGGACTCGATTCAGATTTCTGCATAACATGATTTTTGAAATAATCGATACAAAAAAATGTACTTGTCAATTCTGTCTAGGCCCACTGTTAAGTACTTTTAGTCAACCTTTTATTCCCCATTCTCCTCAGAGGATAAAGTTTATATCTTTCCTTATATTCATTTCACCTTTGCTATTACTTTTAGAGTTTTATTTGCATTGTGCTTTATAGAAAATGAGTAAATGAGCTAGATCAGTGTTAAAAGAGTGACTGTCCCTAGCCAATAACTCAATTGGTAGAGTATCTACCCCATATGACAAGGCTATGGGTTCAATCCCCTATCAGGGCACATACAAGAATCAACCAACGAATGCATAACATAAGTAGAACAAATCTCTCTCTTCTCTTCTCTTCTCTTCTCTTCTCTTCTCTTCTCTTCTCTTCTCTTCTCTTCTCTTCTCCTCCCTCCTTTTCTCTCTCTCTCTCTCACACAAATAATTAAATATTTTTGAGTATCAATGCTTGCCCAGCCAGTGTGGCCCACTGGTTGAGCGCCAGCCTATGTCATTTCTCTCCTTTCCAATAGATTTCTCAACATTAGCCTCTTCCTTTTCAGTTGTAGAGATTAATGGGCACCTAATTTCCCTGAACCCAGAGTCTAGGAGCGAGTAAAATCAGTGACATATCATGGAAGTTACTTTCAAACCATTCTACAACTGATAAGAGCACTCTGAGAATCTTCCTCTCCTGATACCAACAACTATTATTTATCACTGCCAGTATCCCTTTTTGTTAGGATGGTCCGTATATACCTTCAGTTATTTGAATTCTTCACTTTACTTAACAGTAGTTGTGTGTGTGGGTGTCCTTCATGTTTTCTTTTAAACAATCCTGCCCTTTTCCAATCATGAAATGTTTAGTAACTTAAACCTGTGTTACTAAAAATACTCTTTCAGGACTGGAAGTATAGCATTATGTGAGAGCTTACTAGAAATTCAGATTCTCAGGCTCTACAACAGACCAGTAAGATCAGAGTGTAATCAAATGTACACATGCATTGGAAGCATATTAACTTGGGGTTTAGGAAGGAGAAGTGTCTATGCTTATCTATGTCTCTTTCAAATTAATCAGTAACATAACCCACTTTCTGAAAAATCTTAAGAGATTTATTATATATTTTCTAGAAATGTCTCATTTGAATCTTTAAAACTTCTCAGTAGGCTAATGAGAGTAGGCCTTTAAAATTTGTGCTGCTAGCTATCTAAACTCCCAGGACCATTTCACCCCATCTATTTCATTAGGGTATCCCTCAATATGATGATGAATGAGTTGACTCGCCATATTGTATAAGTACAACTTATCATGAGTAGCAATAAATTTTTTTATGACTTTCAGATAAAAAGATTAGGTGACTTCTTTTAGCAGACACACCCTTTCATGATCTGCCCCTTCCTAACTTTGAAAACCCATCCTTGCTATAGCCCAGTGACTTGCAATTTCCAGAAGGTTTTGAGTTATTTCATACTCCTGTGAATCTGCTTCTACCAATCCCATCACATGGCAGTTTTCATTTTTCAGATATACTTTTAACCTCACTAATGCTCCCCAGTACTCCAGGATTTAATTCTAGTTTTCATCTTGGCCATTACCTGATTTAACTTGATATACCATTTCTCGGTGTACCCATAGCCAGTTATTGTCATCGTTAATGGAAAATATTTATGTATTGACCTTCATCTAGGGCAGTGGTTCTCAACCTGTGGGTCGCGACCCCTTTGGGGGGGTCAAACAACACTTTCACAGGGGTTGCCTATGACCATCAGAAAACACAAGTATTTACATTATAATTCATAACAATAGCAAAATTACAGTGATGAAGTATGGTTGGGGGTCACCACAACATGAGGAACTGTATTAAAGGGTCACGACATTAGAAAGGTTGAGAACCACTGATCTAGGGAATTTAGGTTTGTTTAGAACAGGGGCAATTTCATAGTTGTGTGTTCTTCTTAAATCCAACATATCACAAAGTCAATCTGTGTGGTTTCAACTATGAATAGTTCATTGCCTGAGAATGTGATTACTTCTGACATTGTTATCAATCGTGTTCTAAGCACGTTTGATGTTGTGCATATGTTATGTTGCCCGATTATAATTTGAAACAAGGGAGGAAAAAAAGTAATTACTGAATAATCATATACTTAATTAATAAAGCACAGTTGAAGAAAGTTAAATACCAATGTGGAAATTTTTGTGTACAATAAACCTTTAAGTAACTGAGAGTATAGTTTCAATATTTATGTTGTGTAAATTAAAAATCTGAATCTACATCTATAAAAATATATACCATGTTATATGCTGTTAGTCTATGTATATAATATGGTAAAAGATGTAATATTTTTGTATCTGTCTTCTTCCCTACTTTCTCTAGCCTCCATCTCAGGAATCTGCATGAAAATTACATGTTTCCATAGTAGATATCATTCAATAAATCTCCTTATAACATAATAGTTTATCATAATAGTAATTAAAGAAAGAAAATCAAGACTAACCTCTTATTGCTAATACTGTGTGTCTTTGAATCTAAATATGTGTTAGTCCTGCAATAGTGTGAAGGACTTTCATGATTTGGAAATTTGACATACAAGTACTTCACATAGAGAAGAATACATGGAATGAAATTTATATAGAGGCCGAGAATCAGGAAATATCAAGGCATCTGGGAATTGAATCAATAATGCGCTGTTAGACACCTGCGTACTATCTGCATTGCCCACCAAGAATGGTGTTTCTTAAACTCAACTGAACATTCAGACTCACGAGACCCCAAAGGGTGATAATTGGCACCAGTCAAATCAAAGGATGGGGACCCCAGCATGTCCGGAGGGCCACATCAGGTGTTCTCAGTGGGAAAGTTGTAGCATTTCTTGTAGTAATCCATGCTAAGCTCTTTTCTCCCCAGGAAACAGCTCAGGTGTAAGGAGGTAAATACACAATCCACTGGTGTGGAAATCACCATTGATTAAAAACCTTGTGTCCCATAGGAGCTATATCAGTGGTACCTCGAGATATGAGTGCCCTAACATATGAGATTTTTGAGATACGAGCCATCGAGTGAGCTATTTTTGCTTTGAAATATGAGCAACAGTTGAGATAGGAGTCATCGCACTGATTGGTCGGCTGCACACGACCCACCAGTTTACCCAGACTCGAGCGTCTCATAGTTTCCCACGCCTCAAGGTTACGGAACGAATTAAACTCATATCTCGAGGTACCACTGTACTCTTTTGTAACAACTCCATATACCTTTCCTGAGTATCAGAAGGTCCTGGCCAATTATGAAAGCCTCCGCACTCAAGGGGACCTCACAGTAAGGGTTTTGGATAAGTATTTACTGCCCCCTGGTTTAATCCAGCCTACAGCGAAGTATCATTTTACCATACACACTGTGGCTTATAAACTTAGTTGATCATCAGTTTATGTTGTTCATTATAATCTGCAAATGAGTGAGATGATGTGATATTTATCTTTCTCTGACTGACTTATTTCACTTAGCATAATGCTCTCCAGCTCTATCCATGCTGTTGCAAATGGTAGTATAACATAAACTGATGAACAAAAACAGATCCAGGGACAGAGAAGCATCAATCAGATGCTCAAACCTCAGAGGGAAGGTAGGGGAGGGTTGGGTTAAAGAGAAGAGACCAACCAAAGACTTATATGCATGCCTAAAAGCATAACCAATGGAAAGAGACAGCAGGGGGGGTGAGGACATGTACAGGAGTGGGATGGAGGGATATGGACACATATGTAATACTTTAATTAAAAAAAATCATATGGATGTACTTTTTCTTCATCCAAAAAACAGAAACAAAAACAAACCCACCTTAGTTGACAAATAGCATCCTTACCCATTTCTAGGGAAACAGAGCTAGAGAATTGAACTGAAGTGGAAATTCTTATGCAGAAGATACACAATTCTGTTAACCCTTTGTTCACACCTTTAAGATGTTAAAACCAATGCCTGGCCGAGTTTAACTGTTCATGATTTTGATATACAAAAAAAAAAAGGGCTCAAAGGGTCATTAACAAAGAGTAAAGGGCAATCGTGGGCTGAGGCTTATGTAACATTTTCTGTAGGGCTTCTTCTTAGAATCAAGAGGTAGGTACAGTCCACACTTCTATGATGACATTAAATATCATATGGTCAATTAAATATATCTTAGTCCAGATCCATATACATTAGTCTGGAACCCTAAGAACTCTCAACAACAGACTTGTTTTCGTTAGCTGACAACCAAATAAGAGACAATTTGATGATGGGAAGGTATATTTACTGTGTAGCATCTGCTTAAATTCAAATAAGTATCGAAAACCTGGCATCTGTTAGTACCTTAATGAAAACTTCTTTGTTGGCACATCCCAAGCAGAATGGGATTGCAATCGGTTGAGATATGACTGAGAACTGAGGTAGCAGACATTGTGAATGCAGATACATGGAGGTAATAATAAAGCAGAGTAAGCTTAAATTCAATATTTTCAAGAAATGAAATCTAAGATTTTTTTTAAAATGGGAAGAAAGTCAAAGTTTAAAAAATAACTCTATTAAGAGAGAGGAAAGTACACTTAAAATTATTATAAATTAGAGGTCCATTGCAGGAAGATTCCTGCAATAGGGCTTTCTGCTGTGGTCTCTGCTGCCCCACCTGCTTTCTTCACTCTGCACCAGCATATGCAAATTAACCACCATCTTGGTTGAGTTAATTTGCATACTTACTCTGATTGGTTGGTGAGCATGGCTGGTGGGCATGGCTTGTGAATATAGCAGAGGTAGAGTCAATTTCCATATTACTCTTTTGTTAGATAGGAGTAGAGGCCCAGTACATGAAATTCGTGCACTTGGTGGGGGATCCCTCAGCCTAACCTGCATCCTGTTATAATCTGAGAACCCTCAGGTGATGTCTGACTAATGGCTGAAGGGGAACGGGCCTAATCTGTCAGTTGGAAATCTTTAACACTGCTGCAGAGGTGGGAGAGACTCCCGCCACCACTGCTGTACTTGCCAGCTCTGAGCCTGGGTTCTGGCTGAGCAGAACCCACCTCTGTGGGAGCACACTGACCACCAGGGAGTAGCTTCTGATTGGCCATCTGCCCCCTTGGTGGTCAGTGTGCATCATAGCGACTGGTCATTCCACTGTATGGTCAGTTTGCATATTAGCCTTTTATTATAGAGGGTCCTCAATTTAGCTATAGGAAATTGTGTAGGAGCTGAGCAGAGAGCACAGATTTGATAGAAAGTGAATGCTTTCTGGTTAGAAAAGTCATATATAATTTAACTTATGAATGAATGAGAACCTGGAGGGAATAAATTTCTTAGTTGCTTCTTAAAAATATTATGAATGCTACTGATTATATATTTTTTAAATTCCCAGAAAATACACAAATGATTAGTGTGAAAAAAGACATATATAGTAAAAAGAATGGAAAACCCATCAAATTATGAATATGCATGCATATGTAGTCTCAATAAAAATTATAATTAATGGTACACACATTTTGAAACTCTATTGCAATAAAGCTATTGGCATCTATTTTAAGTGCATTCAACTTGGCTGTAATAAACACCCAACTTTGCAAATTTTATTCATATATAGTGTAATAGTTCTTTAGTGTCTAAGTTATTATATACATATTAGATGACCGGTGCACAAAATTTGTGCATGGGTTGGGTGTGACCCTCAGTCCAGCCTGTACCCTCTCCAATCTGGGACCCCCTCAAGGGATGTCTGATGCCCACTTAGGATTGAATCTAAATGGGCAATCGGACATCCCTCTCAGAATCCAGGACTGCTAGCTCCTAACCTCTCACCTGCCTGCCTGCCTGATTGCCCTTAACCACTCCTCTGCAAGGCTGATCAATGAATAACTGCTCCCCTGCCTGCCCCATTGCCCTAACTGCCCTCCCCTGCTGGCTGGTCACCCCCAACTTCCCTACAGGTCAGGTTGTTCCAGCTGCCCTCCTCTCCCAACCTGATCACCCCTATCTGCCCTTCCTTTGAGGTCTGGTCCCTCCCAACTGCCCTCTCCTGCTGGCCTGATCACTCACAACTGCCCTTCCTTGCTGACCATCTGTGGCAGCCATCTGTGTCCACATGTGGGTGGCCATCTTTGACAACATGGAGGTGGCCATTTTGGGTTTTGGAGTGATGGTCAGTTTGCATATTACCTCTTTATTATATAGGATTTCTCTCATATCGTTGAGGAACATCTATCTAGTTTTCAAAATTAATATTTAAAGTACTCAATATGAAAAAAATGCTAAAAAACAAATAGTGGAAGAAACTGTATGCAGGGTGGGGGTATTAGGGTTTATAAGAACTGAATTTTCTGTTGATTTATGATGCAAATCTAAAACTCCTCTAAAAAACAAAATAATACGTATTAATTTAAATGATCAAAAAATAAGGCGATGTCAACATGTGCTCACAGTCAATTAAAAATGGAAAGACTATATGCTGTTCTAGGACTTATAAAACCAAATGAATAATTTTCCATGTTAGCATACATACGTCTGAATATCATATGAATCAAAAATTCAAAAGAAGAAAAACTTTAGACAAATGTCACAAAGAATAAAAATGAAAAACTAACTAACATATGTGTTTAGGAATGCTTCTATGTGTATTATAATTTTGATATTTGTACATGGCCTTATATATTCACATTTTATACAAATTTTTAAATGGATATTTATTACTAAGAACAATATTTATTCAGGTTATATGTAAAATTCTTTCTATGGATGATTTATGAAGTCTTTGCACAAAAGCCATCATTTAAAACTTACACGACTTTGAACAGATCGATCACTTAGCCTTTTTATTTTATTGATAAATAAAAAGCATAGTGAGAATCAGCTTAAATAACACCTCATCTTGGAGGCCTGCTCTGAATTCTTTAGACAAACTTGAATGCATTCCTATCGATCCTTTTTGTGTGTCCCTACAGATCCTCCCCTTTATATTTTTGTTAGAGAATTTATATTCTCTGAAATTTAAATAGTCTATGTTCTCATCATTATCATATATGCAGTCTGTTCCCTGTATGTGCAATATATTAGATAATGAACAAATATTTTGAAAAATTAAATGCAAGACTGGTAATAACAAATGTGATTCAAAATGGTTCTTTGGTTGGTGTCAGACTAATAACTAGGTCTGATTATTTAGGTTCCCAGGAAATAATGATTCTGAGAGTGCAGTCATTATTTTGGTTCTAAAGAGATTCATTCAACAGAAAGTGGATATAAAATTTAAAATGAACAAAAAATAACCTAATTCTACTGGCTACCCTTCCTAGGGAAATGACCTAGAGTCTATATTGTTTTATAAAAATAGAAATTAATACATAGGTTAAATTCCTAATTTTTAAAAATATGCTTATGCCATTATTTTCGTTGTTCATAGTTGCTTTCAGTATGTTTATATGTTTTGTTTTAATATTCTTTATTATTTTAGTAAAGGCCAGCTCAGTCATGTTTCATATCCATAAGAATAACAATACAAGATGATGTTTATCCTCAAAAATCACTCCTATTTTAGCTGGTTCAATCCACGTAATGGATTAGATATCGATGGCCTTTTTTTTTTAATTTATTTATTTTTTATTTTTATTTTTTTATTTTTTTTATTAATTTTTTATTCATGTCTCCCCATGCCCCCCTCCCTCCCAGGCATACCCCAACCCCCCCAGTGTCTATGTTCATTGGTTATGCTTACATGCATGCATACAAGTCCCTTGATTGATCTCCCATCTTTTTTGAATAGAATTAAAGTTGCAAATGAATTTAAGCTTATTAGGGTTCATATTAGGAAAAACTGACACATCATAGAAAAATAATTGATGTGGTTTATTTTGAAATTATTAAATGCTATGCCCCCTATATTAGTTGTATCATTAGGCCGGTTTGTGCTGCTGAATCCATGATATTTTGAACAGAAATGATTAAAGAGGTTATTAGTACATCTACAAAGAACCGGGTACACGGTGATTAAACGTTAAGCTATCATCTGAGCTACGAATGTTCAGCATCGTTATGTCCCCACAATAGCAATTTGCCAGAACGCTGAAAAGTAAGTAATCAATATCGGCAGGTAGTGCTTGTTACAGCTACAGAGGGCTACGACCTCTTGTGTTCCCACCTTTGCAAAATCAATGGGGGGTCCCCTTCATAAGGCCTCAGGTGAGTCTCAGTTTCAGAGAGGGGGTGGTAGCTGTAGCCAGCAAGGTACAACTGTGCTGATGTTTGTCACTGTTTGTCAAATGTGATTCAACGTGCAGCTCAATAGAAATATAAATAAGATGCGTCAATATAAAAGAATCAGCATTTGGCCAAGACCGGTTTGGCTCAGTGGATAGAGCGTCGGCCTGCGGACTGAAAGGTCCCGGGTTTGATTCCGGTTTGGGGGCATGTACCTTGCTTGCGGGCACATCTCCACTGTGGGGCGTGCTGGAGGAGGCTGATCGATGTCTCTCTCTCATCGATGTTTCTGACTTTCTATCTCTCTCCCTTCCTCTCTGTGGAAAAATCAATAAAATATATTTTTTAAAGAATCAGCATTTGAAATCATAATTATTGTAAGAATATTAAAATGCTGAACATGTAGATGTGTGTGTGTGTGTGTGTTTTGTAGGTATTAAAACCAGAAAGATATGAGCAAGCTTAAAATAAATATGTATTATTTAATGCAACATATTCTAGTTTATGCTGTGCCATATCCTCCAACAGAGTTGTTGGTTTTCAATGTAAGATATTAACTGGATAGTGAAATCACTAATATTGATAAATACCTCAGTGGATGTCTGAAAATTGTATGCACACTGAATGATTATAAAGTCAGTGTTTGTTAACACTGAGTTCATTTCTAAAATTTAAAAGAATCTGCACAAATGAGTGTGTGTATTTATATCAATGCCTGTTTTCAATCTGATGACTCTTCTGGTTCAGACATTGCTGATAACACAAAGCAATGGAATTACAAACATCAAGAACCATTTTGGTATTTGTGTGCCCTCAGTTCATCCACTGTTGCCAGTTTTGTACTACAAATTTTACCTCTTAGTATCCCAAAACGAAATAATGTAGTGGGACTTTAGGATACTTTACTTTGTTGAAAGCTTAGTCTGTCTTCACCCATTACTTCAAATCACTTAAACCTGAAAATAAGTTAACAGCTGTTAAAGCATGTATACATTTTTGGAGCGACACTTTATATATGAGTCCAAAAGTCACTGCCCTGATTTTTAGAAAGTGTGATTTTTCAAAAGATTTTACAAATAATCGAGAGCATATCTTCATTATATAGATGCAAAACCTAAGGCCTTAAAAACCTAAGCAATAGGAGCAGAATTTATATTAAGTATGTTTCTGTGTCTTGACAGGAAGATATAGTTCTTGCTTTCCTATGTTTTCCCAATATTCTCATGTTCTGTGGTGATGCCTCTCAAATTATATATCGCCATGACTAAAGCTATAGCTGTAATGGCTATGATTACTCAAACATCACTGTATACCATTCATACAAATAAACATTGCCATTTGTGATGGAACTATACTGTGGTTACATTCTGGTAACTCCGGAAGCTCTATATTTTATATATGGTCTGTTTCCAGTCAAAAGGCTACAGCTCATGAGAAGCAAACTGTTTGAAAATGAGGGTGACGATGTTGAATTCTCTTCCTATAATACCAGAACCCTGGTGTCATTATTATGCATATTGCTAATATGAATTAATTCATTCTTGAACTTCTAATGTGCAAGTAATTGTAAATACTGTGAAATAGAGAGGGTGGATTGTGTCACTGATTGGTTAAAAATGTTCTATTGTCCTCAAAACAAAACAAATATTGACAAGCCTATCAGGAAAAGTATATTAGATAGAACTCCGATAGCAGGATCTGCCCAGATGTGTGCCCAAGGGTTAGAATTGAGGAGAAACTTTTTGCAGACTGGCAGAATGATGCAAGGAAACTGAGAGAGGACCATAAGTCTAGAGTGAGGAGTGTATATGTATAATATAAATAGGAAAATGAGTCTGTTGAGTGACAGTTTATTTTTGCTTGTAGACTAAGTTTTAATAAGTGTTTTTGAAAAATATATTTAAAAAAAAGTGTTTTGATAGTAAAATGAAAAGTGAATAACAGACTGAATGATCCATGGCAGTTAAGCTTATTTTCTGGAAGTGAAATTTGAATTTCAATTGTCCACTTCCATTAAGTATTAATCACTAATTAATTTATGATTCTCACAGAGCACTTTTATCTTCAACTGAATATAAACTTGAGTGATGAAATTCATTGATTATATGGGCAAAACGACACAATATTTCCTATATAGTCTTTAATGTAATCAGTGTTAATTAATAATTACCAAAATTGCAAGGTTTCTTCACAAATTCCATTAAGCTTGTATGGTTAATGACTTTCTTTGCAGAGCAAATCAAATATCTGATTCCTAGTACATTTCCATTTATAACAATAGTAGAAGCCCGATGCATTAAGATTTGTGCTAGAATGGGCTTTCTTTCCCTGGCTGCTGGCACGGCCTTTCCACTCCAGCCCAGCCTCTTTCCTTTCAGGCCTACGAGCTGTCTCTTTCCTCTCCAGGAGCATCCTTTCTATTCCTTCTCTACCTTCCCATGTTGCCCAGAGGCCCTGAGAGACCAGGGATGGGCAGAATGCCTGCTTCATCACCATGGCAATGATGCAAGCATCCCACTGGTCCAGTCATTCCACTCAGCGCCTGTGTGTGCAAATTAACTGCCATCTTTGTTGGGTTAATTTGCATATCACTCCTGATTGGCTGGTGGCATAGCAGAGGTACAGTCAATTTACATGTTTGTCTATTATTAGGTAAGATTTCTAACTGACATTGTCTGAATTAATAAGGTCAACCTATTTGGTTGCCGATGGGATTTTTTAACATATTTATAACGAATCCCTTGGTAAAGTGCTACATCTAGACTTGTAGATTTATGTAAATAAGCACAATTCTGGTGGTTTAATGCATAGGGAAAGACTGAAAGTGAATGTGAAAGTGTTCATTGTTGCCGGTTCCAGCCGGCACTACAGTTGAACAGCACCTGAAAGGGGGGTGAGGATTGAGAAAAGAAAGAGACAGACAAAGAGATGGGATCGGGAGGACTGACAGTTCAAGACTGCAGCCACGAGTTTATTTTTCCAAGCCTTTTTATACATGCTAGCGTGTTTGTAAGCCATTCATTAATGCAGGAGCTCTTGGTTTC